>JBBIGA010031425.1:0-13894 GCA_037576975.1 Alestes dentex | reverse complement strand
AGTGCAGTAGTGTTTGTGTAGCAGCTTTTCTATGTGCTGTATTCCAGCAGCTTCACTCCTGATTCAGTTTCTGATGAATGAAACACATGCTCACACTGTGCTCTTTACATTACTATTTTAATTGTTGCAATTGTAAAATAATGTGAGTGTTGTGTAGTTTAACATTTCTAAAATGTAATCAATTATTCATATGTATATGTATTACATTTTCTCCAAACATTGTTTTGTCTGGAATTATTTAATAAAGTGTGGTCAACAGTGTATAAAACAACAGTGACCCGCACATTTTACACAGACACACTCTCACAAATGACAAAAGCAAGAACAAGAAAAAAGATGCTTTTTTTTTTTTTTGCCAGGGCTTTATATAGGGTCACATATAATATGTTTGTCTCATTTGTTTCATTGGGTTCTCTGTATCTGCTTTTAGGACTTTAGTATGAAATATCTGATTATGTTTTAGGTCATATTTGTACAGAAATGGTGAAAATTCTAGAGTTCACCAATTTTAAAGCAAAACTGTACATTGTTAAAGTCAGGCTTCTATTGAATGGCTGTAGAAATAACGAGACTGATGAATAACTACAGAAGACAGCCTGGCCTCGAGATGTTAAGAGAGGAAATCCAAGGTTAGACTATTTGTACATGCTGTAAGAGATCAGCTCTAACTGAATCCACAAAGCTTTTTTTCAAGCGACAGCATCATGCGTATATAATACAACATTGAGTTCCAACCAATCCTAGGGCTATCATCTCAGTTTTCCTTCCCAGTGTTGGCTAAATTTGCTAAATTTCCTTTGATTTTCTTTTGGTAATGGAATAGCCCTTTAGAAAGTCCAATAGTTGTGGTTCAACAGAGAGAGAGATTTCTACTGTACATGATTCATTTTTCAGCTTAAAGTGAAATTACATTTTTTCCAATTTCTGCATAATCAAATGGTTCAGTAAACAAAGTCAGTCAGAGTGGTTTGATGTGAAATGGTTAATTGTAGCTTTTAGAGGCATTAAACATTAGACATCTGGTTCCTATCACTGCCAGTATTAACACTGCCCCCCCATCCCCACCCCTATGCCTTGTCTGACTTTTAGCACAGGCAGCATCAATACCGTCCTTATTGTTAGCATTGATGAATTATGTAATAGTAAGAGGAGCAAGGGAAGGAAGACATTGTGCTGTATCGACTAATTGGAAACAGATCAAAGCATAAAAAGCTGATGAGCCGAACAGAGTATTATCTTAGAAATGCGCGTTTAGCTATGAGGAACAGGCTTGTCTCCTTAGACAGCACTTTTGTCTGTTGGTGACAGCGGCGGCACCTTTGCTGAACATATCATTATGGTTTATGCGTTCCCCTGGGCAGGATTCCTGAGAACAAGACAATAACGCTGTTCTGTCACTTCTTTCTTTCTGCCTCAAAGCCCTCCGTCCCCTGCAACTATCT
The DNA here is from genome assembly GCA_037576975.1 of Alestes dentex. NCBI lineage: Eukaryota > Metazoa > Chordata > Actinopteri > Characiformes > Alestidae > Alestes > Alestes dentex. Next base: position 12,452 of record JBBIGA010031425.1, on the reverse strand, counting down.
CTTATCTCTGGTCTATCGTTAGATTGGCTTTCTCCTTCGCTCATGCAGAACTGGATTTTAATCAACACGACTATGGATGTTTACTATCTAATAAATCAAGTATGTGTTTGTTCCAAATATTTGCCTGTGTTAATTCACCATTTGATGTGGCAGTGGGCTCTTACACACTACGGAACCAAACGGCTCAATTTTACCCCTTAAAATGACCTTAATTTCCCATACAGAAAATGAAGGAAAATTAAGGGGAAAAGTTCACAGATTAAGTGCTGATTTTGGGATGAAACTACTGAATATTCCCCTTTTTCAAATTTGCCCCTTAAATAATAGAACCTCCCGCATTAACGCCCTAAGCTTAAGATTAAGGGGGTTCACACTCATGCATTAAATCTAATTTAAAGGCAAAACGAAGGGCTCGGTTTCACAAATGAACAGCCACTTAATTCAAATTGAGGGGTTTGGTGTATTTTCAGGGGTAAATTAAGGTAGGGTCAAGCACATTTTAAGTACATTGTGTTTCGTAGTGACATATGTACAAAACAAGGTTATCCACAACATTTCTACGCTGATGAAATGAGCACCATCTCCATCAAATCCTTCACATGGCCAATCCATTGACTACGTCTCAGACGGAGCACACAGAAATGCTGCCGTGGGGGTGGGTGAAGGGCAGTCATTTCGGAGCCATAATGAGGCAAGATTTATGGCCTTGTTCCTCTGTATGTACTGCACAGACCCGGCCATTCCCATTCCCACTCAACTGCACTGTGAAATTACACCAAATCCATGCGGAACTCATGAAGGCTCTCACTTGTTGAGACTAGCCCTCAGCTAATCTAATGGCCTATTTAATTTAAAATTCATTCAGCATGACTATCTACAAAGGCTTTTTCCACCAACCCTCTTTTCAATATCATCACTCTCATAAGAAAACGAGTCTTTTATTTCCTTTTAAATGCGCTGCCCTTTACATGGTGCAAACATTTCATTACATTGCATTAAAGTTTCATTACATTTCACAACATTTTGAAAGGCAAACCTTTCAAGTTGCATCAATAAACATAAAGGTAAGAACATTTTTCCCTCTCCCATAAAGCTGCCGTTTCAGTGAAGCAGGCGTTCTTACGACGGCAATATGTTTCTACCCCAAAGCCATCAAGCTGCTAGTTCTCACTTAAAGCAGCAGTTTTACCAACCGTGTATAGAACTGTTCTTTTACACCAGATGTAGATAATCAACCAAAGTATGAATGGAGTTCAAATTGTACTATTTTTAATTTGGTACTAGAGCCACAAGGCTAACATTTCTAATAAGCACTAATCTCAACAGTCACCCAAATTTAAATTGCTTTCATAAAATAACATCCCCTTAAACATCTCTGAAACCTTTCAACCCTCATTAAGTTCTTCGTTGAGGTGGTACAGACTTGGGGATATGGTTTAGGATTCAGACACCACCTGGCCTGGACTTCACATAAGCAGGGCTGGTCCTGAATTAGATTCCTCTGTTTTTTTGATGATGACTTCTACTACTACTCTTAAGGTGGTATGTGAAAACAGACCCTGTTGTTGAAAAAGACTACCAGCACTGATTGGCTACACGTTTTTAAAAAAAATACTTTTACAGCTCATAATAAGTCATACTGTGTCCTAAACCACATCCACTAGTCTGCTCCAGCTTAATGAAGAGCCAGATGGAGGTTACGTCTGGTAGAATAGTTTTGGGCATGTATTTTTATGGAAACGATTTGGGTGACTTCTAGTGTTCATTAACATGTTATTATCTTTTCAGCCTTTGGGCAGGTCACTGAAGGGGCAATATATTGATTAAAATACATCATAATTAAAACATTAAGCTATAAAAAACGCATACAGAGTCAAAAAAATGTTCAGATTCAAATAAGCATCTCTACCACTTTAATGACACATTTGAATGCCTAAGACACATCATAGAAAGTTATTAAACTAAATGGTGGCAAAAATGCTGATGTCATAGAAAGATAGTGCCCAATGAAAGTTTTTTTCAGGTTTACCACACATTCTTCAACATTACACAGAAGATGTGAGAAAAATAATTAGATGCTGTGCTGTTCCTGTCAGTTGGGTGGTAAACATGTCATTGCAACTTTCAAAGCATCCATATATCCAAGACAAATGTTTCTAACTTTACAGAGCAATACTTAATAAAAAGAAAACAGATTTTTCTGAAGGAAGCACAGTATAGGGAGCCAAACAGAACAGACGTAATATTTCATTCTTAAAGGCAAAAAACAAAAATTGCTTGTTTAACTGGTATATAATTCATATCTCTTTATCCAAGTTTGAAACATAGAAAATGAATAATTTGGGCCCTTTAGCATTTTTGTCTTGCATCGGGTGTACAAGTTAAAATAGTTAGGAAGCTTTTTTTTGTTTTTGTATGATGAAAATCAAATATACTTAATGTCTTTTTCCTGCTCAGGTCCAGCTCGTGTTGCTCCAGTGGGTGGCCTGGTTCTTGCGTATGAAGCGTCCTGGCGAAGTCGAGGATCCTGAGCGTCCTCCTTGTGCCCCTCACCTCCGCCGCTGCTCCTCTGGCTCTCAGAGCGGCAGCCTCCCCAACGCGGGAGGCTCAGCGTCAGCTGACCTGCACCACCACCACCACCACCCACCCACCACCCTGCACCCGCTGCACCCACAGAGCCTGCTCCACGTGGCGGCCGCCGCAGGCCACCCCAATCACCTGCACTCGCAGAGCAACAGCGCCAACAACAATGGCAACCTGCTGTACATCGGCTTCTCCAGCCTGGATGAGGCCTCACCGCCGCCCCTGCTGGCCGAGTCCGTCCAGCGGAACAGCATGCAGGGCAGCACCCGGTCCGGCGTGGTGTCGCCCCCGGCTGTGCCCTCCTCCAGCCCACCTCCCCACCTTCCCTCACAGTTTTGCAGCCCCCCACCCCCTCCTACACCAAATGTGGAGGCCACCGGGTGTCCCAGCACAGTGTCAGGCGGTGGAGGAGGCTGCTCGTGCTCGGGAGCCAGCGGAGGAGGAGACCCACAGCTCCAGGTGATCCTGGACGAGGTTCGCTACATCGCTGACCGCTTCCGGGCACAGGATGAGAGCGAGAGCGTGGCCGAGCAGTGGAAGTTTGCAGCGGCTGTCATTGACCGCCTCTGTCTGGTGGCCTTCAGTGTCTTTAACATCATCTGCACCATCTCCATCCTCATGTCGGCACCCAACTTTGTGGAGGCCGTGTCCAAGGACTTTATCTGATCAGATGTCTCGAATCAGAGAGGAGCCAAAAATGTGAATGCATGAAGGTCTGACCGTAACTGGGAGGTCTTTTCTAATCTCTCAAAACCGTTTGGCCTTCACGTTCGACGTTTAATATTTTGGATGAAGACTGAACTTGACTGAAAAAAACAAAAAAAAGTTATGTTGGAAAAATGTTGATTTTTCAGCCCCTCTCAGATATGCCAGACTCTAGTGACACTGAAATGTGGGGAAATGGAGAGGAAGGAGCCCTCATTGGAAGAGGCTGTTGAGTGAATAGCATGTGAATTCTCCATAAGTCTCTCATAATGGCGAAAAGTGCGTTTTGAGAGTGCGCCTGGGCGAGCGTGTTGCTCTGAATGATGAAAAGAAAAAAAAAACAACCAAAAAACGTCTGGTTCGTGGGAGAGGGTGAGAGAGAAGTTCAGGGAGTCCATGTCTGTGGAGAGGCAGAGTAGGCGGCATTGTCCGAAGGCAGAAATCTTTGTTACAGAAAGATTTTCCTCCCAAAAATATCGACAGCACACAGAGGAGAGTGGGCAGGCTGTATCTTTTAGCTGCTACAGTTGGAATGATAGAGTGAGAGATGATAGATTGAGGCAGATGTTGCTCCTGAAGCAGACAGAATGCTGAGATAGAGACGGTTAGAATGCGTAAGACATCACTGAGGGAAGAGCAGAGCAGAGAACAAGGACAAAGAGTGAGAGTTAAAGGGGGATACGATATGGAATGATAGGGAAGAAATGGAGGAGATGGGATACACGTACAGAGTGGAGAGTGTAGGGAAATGAGAGCGATGGGGAGAAAAAGAAGGAGGGATGAGCTGAGTTAGATAAATTATGATGGCAAGACGGCGAGGCTGAAGCCTTTACTAGTGTGAGAGAAAATGACCTCGCCGTTGAAGGGAGATAAAATAGTTCTTCACATCCTGAAAATGGATGCAAAGACAGCATCAGTCAGTGAAAAAAACGAAGGACCAAACAGGCCCACTCGAAGAAGAGAGATAGATGAAGCGGAAGCTAGAGAGAGATGGAGAGCTAGAATGGGCCCCTTGAGATGGTGATGGAGAAATGGCACCGAGATAGAAAAATCACCTTCAGAACCCTCCAGACTTTCTCTGTTCATTCCCTCTTCTCTCTGTAACGTAGAAGGAGGCAGAAAATAATGAGAGGCTGCAGCAGGAAAGCCCACCCACCATCATTTTCCAGTCCTGGACCAAATGGAGCAGTTCAAGCATTTACATTTAGCTGATGCTGTTGCCCAAAGCAATGTGCTTGAAGCTGCAGCAGAGACAGTTCCTCTGGGATGAAGTGCCTCGCTCGAAGGCACTATCACAGCAGCAATGAGCACGATCAAACCCACGGGCCGCAGCCACGCACACTTACGACCTGACAACTACCCCTCAGTGTGAACAAAGGATAGCTTTTGATATTCTGCTTTTGATGTTTCTTGTGACCATCATCTGTTCCCATAAAGGGGATCTCATGGAAAATGGAATATCCTGGAGTTCTCCTCACCTTTTTTTAAATAAAAGAATTTGATGTAGTATGTAAATACTGTTACATTTCCAAAATGTACCACACAACCCATAAATTGCTGCTATGCACAAAACACAAGATCTCCAGAATGGTAAGTTTATAGGAGAAGACAAAAATCAAGTTAATGTAAAGAGGTTCTCTAGCAGCAAGTAGTTTTGGAGAAATATGGAAGCTATCTACTTTGAATTCCTTATGTTTGCGATATCTGTAGTAAAGTTGCATAGACAAGAGGTGGACTGCTTTCTGAATGTGATTAGAAAAGGGGTCTCTTACACTGGTCAGTATTAAAGGCACAGTAACAAAGACAGGTTAATTCAGAGAGAGAAAGAGACATTACTGATCTCTTTATAACATTTGTGTGGCTTTATGTACCAAACGTAGCCATAATTCAGATCACTTTTTCTACAAAAAGAAAACCATGAGAAAAACCTTTATTTTGCTTTAATTTAATTAATGCAAATAGAATTACAAATAAATGTGTGTGGTTTTATGTACCGTATGTACCTAAAAGTAGCCTTGATTCATTTACATTAAATTAAGGATTATTCCATGCTGAGGTCTGGCAGGGGGTTTCTTTTTGGGGATTTCTTTTTCTACGAAAAGAAAACCAAAAATAAAAACCTTTATTTCACTTTTCATTGAATTCATGCATCCACCTTGTGAACAAAATTACAAATAAATTGCCCAGTGGGTCCTGAATGAGGAATTTCACAGATTTATCAAATTGTCTGTTTAATGCAATCAAACACAAAGTCATTCAGATTGGCTTGATGTGAAAGGGTTCATAGTAGAGAACCTTGTTAATTCAGAATAATTCACAATGGTGATAGAAATCTGGGGTTTTGACAACTCGAATATAGCCTAAGATCACCAATGAATCCAAGTATATCCACATTTATATATGTTTATATCTTAAATGTTTGAATTGAATTATACTGAAATTTATATTTTGAGTTTAACTTCCTACTAAATGACTATGTTGAAAATTTACCTGGATGTATGTTACAACCTGGTCTAGGCTCAGAAACGTAAACAATAGACCAAACCATCTAAAGATCCAGCCTACCAACCATGACCAAAACGCACCAGATAAAACTATATAATTTATTTATCATCAAGCAGACAGTACAAATACAAATAACCCATAGCCCTACTTCAAAGGCCGGCAAGCACAAAGTAGTGGTGACGCGCAGCAGGGAAACACGGCTCACAGGGTCTAGCCAGCGCTGCCGCTCTTCTTCTTGCTGCTAGAAGTCCTTTTAAATGTGCCGCCAATTCCACTCCTCCTATCCCGAACAAGTCCAGGGGCAGAGGCGATGACTGAGACGTCACGGGGCAACTTAAAACACACACACACACACACACACACACACACACACACACACACACACACATATATACATACAGACAGACAGAAGCCCAAACATATGGGGCGCCATTTGTAAAAACAGCTTCACAAATTTAGAGGTGTCATTTTTTCTTCATTTAGCGCAATGTTCATACAATTTTCACACACTGAGAGCTAAAAACAATGTGTTAAAAAAAATATTTACGTTTTGATACATTTTCTTGTTGCGTAATTGTTAAATGTTAAATTTAAATGTTAAATCTAAATCTAAATGTTCAATCTACATCTAAATGTTAAATATCCAATCTAAATGTTAAATGTTAAATGTAAATGTTAAATCTAAATGTAAATGTTAAATCTAAATCTAAGTATTAAATGTTAAATCTAAATCTTAAATCTAAATCTAAATCTTAAATCCAAATCTAAATCTAAATCTTAAATCTAAATCTTAAATCTAAATGTTGCTTTTACAAACGGCGTGAGATATGCTAATTGGCCACGTCGTGATTACAACTGGCTGGTACTTAGCAGGGGGCTGGATTGCGTGCTGTGATATTCCCTCACCAACATGGAGGATTTGCCTTAAATGATCTTAAATCTAAATGTTAAATATGAAATATATATCTCGCACTCTAAATGTGAAACTTCACAGTTAGATAGGGCTCGGTGACATCTTTCCAACGACCCCTCCTTTAACTTAATAGCCCCGGCGATCCGGAGTTATTAGCAGAAAATCGTTCACCGGAGTTATTAGCGGAGTTCACCGGAGTTATTAGCCGAAAATCGTACAAACACGCCTACGGGACGTAACATCCCCACCACCAAGAATCAACTTCACGTTGACAAAATGTCACCCACCTTCAAAATGCACGAGACAAGGCATCAGCTAACACGTGTTTTCCCCGCATGTATCTAATCTCCACATTAAATCCTTGCAAAAACAAGGACATTAAATCCTTGCAAAAACAAGGACCATTTGAATTTTTCATTTGGGATAAAAACACCAACATAAACCTCGAAAAAACTGTAGGGCTAAAATCAGCCCAAGCGCCTCCTTCCCAATAGTGCTGTAATTTACCTGATGTTTCAACTCAATATCACTAATAATTTCGTAGTTTATTTTTTAAGTAAACCAGTTTCACATCAGGGTTTTAGCCTCCTGGGTAAAATGCTTGCTTGTGAACCTGATGACCACAAAGTTGTAGGTTCAAACCCAACTTTTGACCATGGTGTCCTTGAACAAGTTTACTTACATCCCAAAATTAGGTCATTTAGCAAAATCAGTTTAAACATGTAGGTGTTATGCAGTAGTATTAAACTGAAACCTCTGAGTAATTCATTTCTTCTGTGGGAAATGGGTGAAAGTATCCATGAGTCCGAAATTGGCTTTACAACTAATAATCCAATTTAGAGATCATTTTACTGTTCTCTCAAAAGGAACTAATCCTATAAAAAACATGACATATTGGAAGAAATAGGAAAACTGAATAGGAAACACTGAATTTCCAGTTTAACCTTTACAGTGCTTTTTGAGAGGTAACATAGACTTGCTGGAGGATTTACGATGCACAAAATATCTTGCAGAGCCATTAAACAATTATTCTTTCTTCTAGCCATCAAAGTGATTTCATCCTAAAAGTTATTAGAATATCAGGTGACACTTTTACACTGGGTAAATCTTAGAATTAATAATAGAATAGTAGAATAGAATAATAGAATCTTTGTGTCAAATATTATGATAAATCCAAAATAGATTTGAAAACTGTCTGATAAATTACTTTGCAAAGAAAAAAGATTTCACCCTGCAATACATGAACCTGTTGTTCTTAGATACGTATTAATACCAGCTAATATTTCAGCTCAGCTCACAAATTCTGAAAGCAGCTAAACAATTATTACTGTTCCCTTAATAACCCTCCTAGAACAATTATTTAGAACTGTTTTTGTTAAATGCATTATCATATTCGTATTTGTAAACAAAATTTAATGTAGAATATGAGCCCTTTAAAGATACGTTTTTTTTTTTTTTCCCAGTTAAAACTATTTAACAATTGTTATCTTTATTTTGAGTCTGACATTTGGATCTGGCAATGTGTGGCCTTGCGTATTGTTGCAGATGTCATTGATCAGGTTCAAAAAATGGCAGTAATGCCAGGCAATCCAGAGTTTACATGAAAACTACGCTTTTTTATTATGTGAAAGAAAGTGAAGCTCCCTTGTTCGTTTACATTGTTTCATCTAGTCCAGCTTTGATCAGTTATGGCGTTCTCAACATGATGTGAAGCGGAACTAGAAATAATCCCATTCTTCATATTATGTTCTGTACAGGGACTGAAGATTGATTGTGAGAAATCCTATTGATCTCATTGCTGACTAAGGTTGCTATCTTTAGACAAATCACTTTTAAAGGCAAGTAATGAACAGATGTTCTTACAGGGAATTGGTTGTCACAGATCTTCTTTCAAGTTTGTTTTTGTATAATCTCAGTCGAAACTTGTGGAAACAGCAACTTGTGAAAATAGACTCCAGTCTCTGAATTTGAATTAGAAATCCTGCAAGAAGTTTCCTCATGCTTTTCTCAGATCCAACGTCTAGAAGACCGTGAAATAAGATTCATGTTTTAATGTGTCATGAGGTCAAATTAGATCTGTACATTTTAGAAATTTTAGAAAATAATTTTATACAAAAATATATAGGAATAAAAACACCGCCATGCCACAAAACACATGTACTATTCAACATTCCCTACAGTTACTGCAGCCGTGCTGGCTGATCTAATAATACTGATAAAATAAAATATTGATATTGTAGTCCAGCCTCGGAGAAATACCCAAACCACCATAGGCTCTTATCACTGACAGCTTAGGGCACCGCTGCTGCCATCAGTTTTGAGTAACAGGCTTTCTTATTAGGAAGACAGTGGGATTATCTTGCAGGTCAGTCACTAGCCTAAAAATGTAGTATAATTAATTTCAGTGTAATTAAATGTAATTGAAGTTATTAATGTCTGTTTTTGGGAGTCTGGGAGATAATGAGATCCTCAGTGATGCCACAGCCATCCGTGGTCATAGGACGGCCCCCCCTCCCCCTACAATTTGACATGATTAAATTCCCAACCAAATTGGGAAAATTCCAAACAAAAATAAGTTCAAACCTAAAACTTCAAGCCAAATTTCAGCTCCAGCTCAAAGAAACAGTAATTATTCAATGCTACCCTCCAAACTAGTTCATAAACATCAGCACTGCATTTGAAAGATATTGTAGCACCAGTCAGAGGTCAACTTTTGTTGCTTTCATTTCAATTATCTAAAAAACTAAAGTTTTAAAATGAGATGTAAAATTCATGTCCCAATATTGAAACTATGCTGCAAAAACCACCCATTTTGAAAGGACTGTATCTGTGACGTTACAAGGGACAGCAGTTTAACCCCACTTTTACAACCTGAAGGTGTAAGGAGTGTTTCCTCCAATAGTGCTTTTTTGAACTAGAACAGTTTACACACAACCATGGAAAAAAGATAAGAGACCACTTTCCCTTTCCTTTTTTTCTGTTCACTGTTTGTACAATTTGCGGCAGTGTGTGTTTGTGTGTGTGTGTGTAAAAATACACAGGTTGCTGTTCTTTGATGAACTATTGCAGTGTGAGCTGCATAAAAATAAGAAATGCCTCTGTATGTGTTGTGAGTGCAGTAGTGTTTGTAGAGCAGCTTTTCTATGGTCTGTATTCCAGCAGCTTCACTCCTGATTCAGTTTCTGATGGGATGAAAGAGTCACACATGCACACACTCTGCTCTTAACATTACTATTTTAATTGTTGCAAGTGTAAAATAATGTAAGAGTGTTATGTAGTTTAACATTTCCAAGGTATAAAAATTATTTGTTTGTGTTATTTTTTTTTATTTTTCTCCAAACAATTTTTTGTTTGGAATTTTGAATCAGGTGTGGTCAATAGTGACACGCACATTTTACACAGACACACTCCCACAAATTACAAGGGCAATAACCAGGGGGAAAAAAAGATGCAGTCTCTTATTTTTTTCCATGGCTGTATATCAGTCTTACAGGCCCAAAAACAGTCCATTAAATCGTGAGCAGCGCACAGAGGTTGGAAAACGTCAAATGAATTATGGAAAAAAATAACTATGGTACATAAAACCACACATACGTTAGAAGACGTCAATGGGGGAAAAAAAATAAAATCTAAGAAAAATGTAGGTTATGGCCTCTTTAATCATGCTTTTTCATCCTGCCTTGCACATGGCATCTGTCAAACCTGATTTTGTCAAATCAGCTTGTTGCTTCCTTGCCTCTTTCGAACCACCTTACAGCGCAGTTTCTCCTACACCCATCTTTAGCCTTAATGGCCGAGCCAGTGACAGGAGGCTGATACTCTCTCTCTCTCTCTCTCTTTCTCTCTCTCTTTCCCTCTCTGAGCCTCGCTCACCTCACAAATGAAGGCACACTCCATTTCCCAACCCTTGAATAAAGTATCCTTTTCTAATATCTTCTGCACTTGTTTCATGACTGACTGAAATGAGGGAGAAATACTGGGGGGGAGGGGGGTGGTCATAGGATGAGCTAGAGTTAAGGAAAGGAAAGGAAAGGAAAGGAAAAGGACGATGGTGAGAGGAAAAGAATGTGAGGGGGGAAATGCTGACGTGGGCTCTGGGCCGGACAGGGTTTTAATTGATCGCTCGTTCAGGAAAGAGAGAGAGAGAGAAACAGAGAGAGAGAGAGTAAATGGGATGGGGGGTGTGGTATGAATGACGAGAGGGAGTGGGCGATGGGGAGGGGGAGTTAATGGAGGGGAGAGGGGCAATCTCTTCGCCTCGGGGTGGATTTATGGAGGATAGAACTGGAGCTCTTTAAAGAGGCCAGCCCCGAGGCTTCTGCTGCTTTTGGCAACAGTGGAATAGGAAGTAAACTCGGACTGCAGCTGCAGAACGTCCAGCATCAGAGCTTCTAATGAAGCTGGAGAGGCTGATGAGCTGCTCTGACAGTAGAACTCCAACGGGAGCTGCACGAGCCTCTCTTCAAACATCCCCGTGTATTTTTATCAGCCTTCTGAGTCATACCGGCTTGCAAACACTTCACAATCTGTGTGCATGTGTCTAGTCGACGCCCATTTTCAGTGTGTGTCAGCCGAGCGTGCTTCCGTGTTCAAGCTCTTGAAGTGGAATACATTGATTTCTCATAATGGTTGAGAAAGTCATTCACAGTGATTTAGTGCATGATGCTCCATTCTAGAGAAATTTGCAGAGTCAGAATTATTCATAGTGGTGGTGATAGGATTCTGAAGCATTACATTCATCTAAACACTACATCACTGGAAGCTACGGCATGAAGTAATTCACCGCCAGACAAGAGGTTTGGATCTTTGAAAGAAGTTTGGGTCATTGGTGGAGAAGAGGCACATGCAGCATGTGGCAAGGCAAAAGAGATTCTACAGAAAACTTTTTTTTTTCTTCACTATTTTATCATTATTTTAGCAAAATTACAGATAGAAATTCAAAGGACACCTAGTGGTTAGGGAGTTGCTCCTGCAATCAGAAGGTTGTTGGTTTGAATCCCAACAATGCTAGTGTCACCACTGAGGTACCCATGAGCAAGTTACTGTCCCCACACTCTCCCCTCGTTGGTGGCAGCCCCCTGCTTCACTTGGTGAGTGGGTTAAATACAGAGGAAGAATTTCACATTGTTCACGCTGTGTGCTGGGCTGTGGTGTGTTCACGCTTGACTATAAGGGGCCACTTTACTTTACATATAGTTTCACTGGTGGTTTTATAAATAAATAAACCCGGTTCCTATCACCACCACTGTGGAGAAATGTTCTCAACATTTAAACATTTCACATCAGACCACTTGGAGTGACTCTACCTCAGTTCCGAAATAATGATGAAATTCTCGAAGAATGGGTGGAATTATCTTTTGACACACGAGTGCGTGTGTGAGAGTGTGTGTTTTACAGCTGTGTGTATGAGCTGTGCATCAGCATGACTGTCTCTCTCTGAATGTGCCATGTCGGCATAATCTCTCACTCACATTTACTGCACTCAGACAGAGAGAGCCACGAACAGACAGAGCAGAGAGCGGGGAAGGGCCAATGTGACTGTAGTTGGACAAAATTGAACAGGGTGACAGAGATGCCGAAGATCGTGTGTGTGCAGTTGTTTCAGTCGGCCAAGAATAGTTAGGAGAATGTGAGACAGTGTGTGGATATGTGGGCAGGGGGTTGAGAACGAGAGAGAAAGAGAGAGAGAGAGAGAGAGAGAGAGAGAGAGAGAGAGAGAGAGAGAGAAAGAGAGAGAGAGAGAGAA
>JBBIGA010031325.1:0-13901 GCA_037576975.1 Alestes dentex | reverse complement strand
TGGGATAATTTTGGTCTACAACAACAACAACAACAGTAATACTACTACTACTACTACTACTACTACTACTACTACTACTAATAATAATAATAATAATAATAATAATGATGATGATGATGATGATGATGATGATAATGACAACAACAATTATAATAATAATACCAATAATAGCCCTACTAAAATAAAATATTCTTGAGATTGACAGACTGTAATGAAATAACACCAACAATTTAAGAATAAAAATTAAGAATAAGTAGCGCTTGGTTTACAAAAAAACAACAAACAAACCGTGTTTTTAAGGTGAGCAATTAGGCTTTTGAAGTGCATTTCCATCTTCTTCATGATCTTCTTGTTCACCTCAGTGGCGACCAGTTTTGCTGCCTTCAGAGTTAAAAAAAATAAGCTTTAAAATCGGTTCTGAGACCCTTTTCATAACAGACATCCTTCATCCTGTTTAGGTTTCTTCATGTTCAGGGTTCGATTTGAGGGCGAATGCAAAACTATCCAACTCATAGTAATAATAATATAACCCAACAACAATAATAATAAGCAATAACAACAACAACAACAATACTACTACTACAGCTACTACTACTACTAATGATAATAATAATTAAAATAATAATAATAATACCCTTCAGAAAACTTGTATTTCATTCATATTTGAGATTTAACAAACTACGAACCCTGAGATCTTCCTTTGGACCGTTTTGAATTTTATTTGTTTTTTTACACTAATTACAGTCACTTACACAGTGATCGAGCTCCGTGATCTGCCGGTGGATGTCCAGCATGAATCTCTGCAGCTTCTGCTGGTCACAGTCCGCCCTCTCGTATTTCCCACCGAAGACTTTCATCACGCTCTTCAGCGCGCGCAGGATAAACACCACGTGGTCCTTTGCCTGGAAATAAACACAGCATGGTTCAGCAGTCAGGGCCGTTATCAGCAGTGAATCAGGTAAGCAGCAGCAATGGGCCAGTCTCATTACATCATCAGCCGTACCTGAGCTCGAACAGAAAGTGAGCTACCTTGAGGCACTTTCCTTACCTGCAGCTGAGTCACCTGGCTGTACAGTCTGTTGGGGAATTCCAGGCTCAGGCGGCCCTGGTGTCCGGCTGCGCTGCACTGAGACACAGAATTGCGCAAATGATGATATTACCACTTTTGTGAGGACTTTCTATTTATGTGTGTGTGTGTGTGTGTGTGTGTGTGTGTGTGTGGTTGTGTGTATGTGTGTATAATATACACATATATAATGTATTGTGTTACTGTGCAAGTCTTAGACACATGCAAATTGTTTAAAGCCATTTTTCTCAGCATGTGATAATTTAATGTGACAAAGTTAACACTAGAATAAGTGCAAACAAACAAGAAAGCAGTAAAAATGTATCAGGACTTGTTTTGTTTGTAAAGGCGAAATTTTGTGAGCTGCTAAGGAGAACACAGGTTCGGTTCCAGATTTCTCCTCGAAGTTTCCGGTCGTTGCTTGGATTTGTGAAATTTCATCAGTAGTTCTTGATTGTATTTAATGAATGACTGCTCAAAACAGGTACACACAATACTGGGCTTCTACAAGGAACACATTAACATTCTGCACAGAAAACCACTATTTACTTTATAATGTTATTTGTGGTAATTCTTATTAGTTTTGATTAGTATTTTGGTAAAATTAACATGAAAAACACTCAGTGCTCATCTAAATAATTTGTATGTGTGTCTCTGTCTCTGTGTGTGTGCGCATATTGTATATCCGTCAGCTTACCGCGCGCTGAAGATGTAAGATGGAACTGTTGCTGGTAACGTGGAAGTTGCTCCTCATCCACGTGCACCCATCAGCACCGATCCAGCAAAAGGCAAGGATGACCACTACTTTCAACACTGCCATTTTCAGCCCAGTAAATTCTAGGAGTGAATTACAGTCGATCTGAAGATGCGCAAGGTGCGTGTTCTGCTCGTGGAGTCCGGGACTCGTGCATTTATACCAGGTAAGCCATTGAAAAGTGAAAAGATGAAGTGCTTTCCCGCATTCTTTCATGTCCCTTACGCAGCGCGCGACGTGAAAGATTAATCACTTTTGCGTTTCCGTGGAATGGCAGGTTCTCCCCTTTCTTTGGGAAACCATTCAGACTTCTGTCCAAGTCACCGCAGACCAGATAATAATAAATTATGTGACCTCTTACAATTATAATTTGTGTCTGGACACATGGCAACTCTAGTAACTAGTTACTTATGTACTCAAGTACTGAATAGATTCTGAAGTAAACTCAGTTCATAATTATTTTACCAGGATTTTTAGTATAATTGTGAGGGGTGTCATTTTTGTATGTTTTTACATTATGTGAGATTGTAACCATAACATATATTGTTTTAGGGAATAAGTGTCCCTGCTGGAATCTTAGGATTTTCTTTTTTACATTTTTACCTTTTTACTTTTTTCATTTTTGTATTTTTAAAAGTAATTTCCTTTAACTGAGCTTTTGTTTCACTACTGAAATATAAAGTCCAAAGTAATATTACTTGAGTGTAAGTTGATCTACCCACCAATATAAGGTAAAATAATTGGTACGAGAATAAAAACCCAAACCTCTATTATGCTAACCGGAAATATACTAATGTCTACCAACAACCAGGAAAATCTAATCAAATGCTATTCATTTTTACAGTAAAGTCAGTGCTCGTGAGACACTGTGAACAGATAGATAGATACTTTATTGTCCTTGTGTCCGTACAATGAGATGACGTAAAGCAGTAGCATATTTAAAAAGATGACTTTGAAAACAAGTTGTTTTTTTGTATTTTCTAGTTAAATTGACTTATTTGGCGTCTAAACACAGACTTTAACTTAAATAAACAGAGCACTCTATAGGGCATACATTCTCAAATCAAGTTATTATATCAGTCCAGTTTGCTTATATTTGTTTGCTAATATAAAGTGAAATCTCAGTTTCTTCACAAATAGTTCAACCTACACGTTTGTAAAGCATGCTGTCATCGTGTACAATGTATGTGGATGTATTAATACATAATCGATGGAAAGTATTGCAAGGCCGTATGCAGAATATATATGTGCGCCCCCATATATAAAGCCCACGTGAAATTCAAATGTGTAATATTAGGCAGAAATAGGTTTCATTAGTTGTATATTTCACAATTTTAACCTTAAGATTAATATCTGGACTTACGTGGCAATACATAGAATTCTTGACAATAGTGCTGACTTCATATCTACGCCCTTGAAATAGAAAATTGTGCAGAATCTGACAAGGAATATGGTTCACATTTACCCACAGTGCATTACATACTGGTGTGTATTATAAAGTGTTGTGTTGTACTTTTATGGCGTATAGCAGACGCTTTCACCCAAAGCGGCAAGTATGGTCTGCAGCGTGGTCGAGGTACAGTGTAAAAGAGCTCAGCTCTCTCAGGAAAAGAAAGAGCGCGAGGAAACCATCGTCTACCGCTCCTCTCGACCACAAAAGTTTCCCCTTCCCCCGCCCTACGCTGTGCTTCAAAAGAACTCAAATAATACAATAATTCCAAAAACTCTAAACGCAGAATAAAATATTAATAATAAATATTCAGTGGATCTACAGTCCAACCTCTACTCCATCTAGCAGATCTGCTGAAGTTCTTTATAGGCTCATCTTCTATTTCCACCGCATTCTTGGTCTAAAACAAAATGATAAAACCTCAAAAGTCAGGTTTTGACCAACAGCAAAGTGGTCAAGATGCGGTAACTGCACAAAACACCACCAACATCAAAACAAAAACAGAACTAAAAGTTAAAGTGGAACAAAAAAGTGAAACGTATAGCTAAGGCTGAACATTGATTTCCTCAAGAATAACCTTCAGTATAAAAAAGGTATTATCACCTGATATTATTCCATAGTAGGAAAGTCCACAAAACGCTTACTCGAACTGAAAAAAAAAACCTTAACAAAGAACAAATGCATAGTTTAACTTTAACTGACCCAGTTTAGTGCAGTTTGTTTCTCTTTCATTGGAAAAAATATCTTATTACCAAAATTATGCAGTTTACAGTAATAATTTTATTCCGTCTTGTCCATTTGTAGGCAAACCAGTTACTTAAAGAGACACAGCTCATGAATTTAATGTCAGTTTGTAGGACAAAAGACCCCACTGGTTCAATTTTAAGTGCATTTATTGGGTGTTTTTTAATTATTATTTTTAGTAATAGTAGTACTGCTGCTTTAAGGTAAAGGTTCCCAAGTGTTTCTTGGCTTGGATGATGGTTCACAGCTCCCAGAGAACAGTATACTGAAATTTAATGAACTAAATGTGGTTCTTCTAGTGTTAATGCAAAAAATCAATTTCAGACATTTTTTTTTTAAGATTGTTAAAACTTAGCTACGTATTGATTTGTAAAGTGAAGAATAACCGTTTGAATTGATACTTAAGTACAGTAATTCTTAATGCACTTGGATTTCCTGCCTGCACCTCACAACATATAATGTTGCTTTAACTGACAAAAGTCCTACTTTTACTCTATAGATGCTGTTATACAAATAGTTTACAGTTACAGTTTAGATTTTTACATATATATTATCTCTGTGCACGTAAATAAAACTCATGACACATATGTGCCTATGTAATGTTTTGATTTGACCCATTTGATCAAATCAACATCTGATCAAATTTTAGTGCATAATTATTGTCAATGTTGGAAAGTCCCTTTTAGGGCACTGGGGTTCCAGACGACATCGCTGGGGATTCCGTTTTATATGGATATTCCATTTCATTCTAATACATTTTATTTGATCACTATCCTGGCTTGGTTTTTGTATGTACAGTTGAGGTAATCTCTCAGAGCATGTGATGTACCTAAAGCGATCTCCTGCCCAAAATCGTCCTTAAAACATGTGTTTCAAAGACTTCTGAGATTTTACTCACAGGTTCATTAATGATAGAGTTATCAATAAGGCCCATCGACGCTATTGGCTCCTCATGATTGTGATGATGAACATCATCATTATCATCACCGTCATCATTATCATCACCATCATCATTATCTCCATAATCGTCTCTTAGGACTCCCGTGAGAATTCTAAACTAAAAACTAAAATTCTAATTCTAACTGAAACTAAAACTCTAACCCAAACTATAATTCTACAATTACTATCTAATTCTGTCTAAAAATACACTTCTTATTCTAACAAAAATACACTTCTGTTTTTTTAACAAAAACTACAGTTCTAATCTGACAAAAAATTAATTTCTGATTTTGACTAAATTCTAATTCCAACACAAACTATTCTAATTCTAACCAAAACTACAATAGCTGTACACGTCTTTGCTTTCGTTTTTTTTCCCCGACATTTTCCCTAAAACAGCAAGAATAGAATTCTACATTTTAAGGCTGGTTTTCATGAGGAATTCCTTTGTTGAATATTTATACAGACTCACACACATTGTTTCGTTTGTTTATCTTTGATTTAATTTGATATATTAACTTATTAATATAGTAGGCCGGAAATCATCGCAGCCATGATGTTTATAAGTGCGCGAGCACACACACACACACACACACACACACACACACAAACTCAGCTATATAGGCAGTTGATGGCAGGGTTAAGCACGATAGCAACGACATCTGTGTCTTTGTGATTTTGGAGATCGACACAGCTTCTGCATTACATGCACAATTACAGGCCGCACACCCTCCCATGCGCATACGCTGAAGCCCTGTGAAAAGAACAAGAAAATTTGTTTAGAAAGAAAACAACAGCTTTAAAATACGACCAATTCATCTGCGCTTAAGATATACCCCCTCCAGTCAGGCCATGATGTCAAACTGAGAATCTCACCTTTTCCGCCAGAAAGTGGTCCAAACTGGTCCATAAATCTGTCCACGTCTTCTCCACCTCACCACCACGACCACCAGCAGAGCTCTCGAGCTGGAACTGAAGGACACAAAACGGGGGTTAGGGTTAGTCTCGCGCCACAGGTGTAATCATCACACCTGGCCAATCTGGTCAACTTACACACTGGTTCTGAAGGCCCAGCAGGTCTCGGAGCTGCTGCAGCTTCTGGGTCTTCCATCTGGAGGGGACTGAGTTCTTCTGGAGCAGCTCCGAGACAAACCGGAATGCTGTTTGCATCACCAGCGGCCTGCTGCGCTGTAGAAACAAAACGGGGAAGGAAATGAACCCACGTGTGGAAAAAAATACTCTCCTCTCAGACTTGCACTCGGGGAGAATAGCGGTCTTCAACCCATTTTTATGCTCACACACATTTGCAACACACAATCTGTCCTGAACACACACACTGAAACGCATGTACTGTCCTGAATACTCAAACACATGCACACACAAAATGGGAAATTTCCTCACAAAATACAACAATAACATCTAAAATCTGGCGTTATAACTTTAAAGGAGTTAATAGAATCTTCAGATAACACAAACCCAGATTACCTGAACCGCACAATCTATATTTACTTATGGCTACATTTACTAAATAACGTTTACAGTTATTAAATAAGCGTAACATTTGCTAAATTACAAAAACATTAAATATATAGCATCGAGTTCACGTGTATGAGTCACAGGATACATGGCCCATTTGATCCCCCTTGGCTGATCCTACCTCGCTCGGAACTCTGGGCCACTTGGGCAGCTTCATGCTCTCCACCTCTGAGATGCAGCTCTTCGGGCGCAGGTCCCCCTGACGGGCAGAAAAAAACATCACAGGCCAGCTATAATAAGTATAATATATATACAAGTTATAAAAAGGTTGGGTGACTATAATTTGTTGGCTGATTTAAGTCTGTGGATTTTGCAGTGCTGTTTTTAGAGAGTCCTGTTTTACTGGAGCAGCTGCGGTCGCGCTTCTCTTACCAGCTCACATAATTTGAGGATGATCTCAGAGGTTCTCTTCAGCTTCACCTCATCGGAGCATCGCGCCCTTGTGGACACAGGGCAGCAGCAGACCAGGACGCACAGCAGAACAATTTTCACCCTGACCATGACTACTCTTCTCACCAAGCACAAGAAATAGAGAAGCGAGCGCGCGGCGAGGACTATATAAGAGCTACAGAGACGAGTGCGTGGATAATTTGCATGACAGCGGGCGCCCGGGAACCCCGTAAAGACTTCGGAAATTCAGGCATGAGAAAATGAAAAAGGTCTGAAAAGGCTCAGTGACTTGTTTGTTTTGACTAGGAGCCAAGGGTGGGTGTTCATTCTGAACCAAGTGCTCTCACCCACACAGAACATAAATTATCTAAACAAATCGAAGAAGCCCCCCTGGTAAGGTTGCAGCTCAGGTGCGTGACCTACCTGTGCGTACGCGTCTGAAAACACAGCAGATACAATCATACTGGATGCAATGAGGTATGGCAAGCCTCCATACACTTTCTTTCCAGTTTCTGTGTATTCGTTTTCATAGTTTGACAACACAAAACCAAGAACAAAACAAAACAGAAAAAGAAAATGAAATGAAAATTCTATAAAATTATATGGTTATAGTACGTGTGATTTCCCTCATAATACAGCCTGGGCAGGTCTTCCCAGATCCATATGGGGTTTCCATGTTCTCCTGGTCTGTTGGGAAATTCAGGTTTAATTCGGTTGTTTAGAACCGATTCAGTACTGAGGGTCTTTGATCACAAACTGTTCTGATGATTCCATGATTCACTGACCCAGAGCTACAGACCTCTTTATAAACAAAAATGAGACAAATTAATTTCCCCAAGCAATCGTTCTCTATTTTAGTGAAGTTACTAAAGGTTTTGAGTGTTTGATATTGTTTTCCACAATCGTAACACACACACACTCCTATCACAAACACGCACACACAGACTTAGCACAATTGGCTTAGGTCTGCTCTCTGGGAATAACCATCACGAGCATGTTTCCTGCAGAACGCGGGCACACAGACACACACACAGACAGACAGACACATAAACACACACACACACACACACACACACACACACACACAGTATACTTTCCTATCCACAGAGCAGCGCAAGTGAAAGCAGGGGGTCGTTGAGTCTTGTTGGACAGGCAAACGGAGGCGCGTGACCTCACGAGATTCCAGAGAATCATGAGTTATGAACTTTTTGAACGCTAAGTGTACGCGCACGGACGTGCGTGTGTGTATGGCACTGTTCTTTTTGGGGCGAGTGTAGAGACTGGACCTTGGTACCATGTCCTGTTCTCAGGTGGACAGTGATCGTGCGGGTGAAACAGAAATGGTTTGTTGTTGTTTTGTGAGTATAAATAATGGGGATGGGGCATTTTTTTTCACTTTCGATTAGACGGATGTAGTCATCTACATTTGACGAC
Organism: Alestes dentex; assembly: GCA_037576975.1. NCBI lineage: Eukaryota > Metazoa > Chordata > Actinopteri > Characiformes > Alestidae > Alestes > Alestes dentex. The sequence continues at coordinate 5,588 of JBBIGA010031325.1, read as the reverse complement.
ATATGCAAAGTAGGCGTGTAGTCCCACTCCTGGTTTGTGATCACTGCAGGAAGTAGGGTAATGTGTCTTGCATTAGTACTGAAAAATGTGTGTGTATGTTTGTGTACCTGGATAATGAAAGTGAGTAGTTTACACTTTCGACACAAACTGCAGTTGTGTATTTCTTACCAAATATTTCGTCAGTGGTGAAGAATGTGGGGGCGATGGAAGCAGAATCCAGGCAGGAGGGGTAGGACAAAAGAAATAAAAAAACGTGCTTGTACTACCAACTGTCGTGGTTATTATTATGGGCTATATTATGGGTTATTATGTGAGTAAACTTATGCACGAAGAATATAAAGGGAGAAGAGACGGGTTACTTGTGGAAAACGAATGGAAATAGCTCGAGAAAAAGTCAAAGGCCTGACTGATTAAGCCTCGAGCGCGTCTTACTGATGTCTTTTATCCACTCAAGTAGGCATTTGTTTCAACCACAGTAGCAGAAACTACACAAGACTACACAAATGTGGGCAGTCTGCAAAAAAGGTGCAAAAACATAGCAATAACAATTGCATTATTTTCCAGGACAAGAGAACATCCAGGAGCACAGAGAGCAGAAACAGGAGCATTAACAGTGTGTGAGTACAGTATTATGACAGATTCTGTATTCGAATAGTTAAGCGTATAAAATGCAAAGATTGAGGTAGATAATTAATAATTGTGCAAAAAGTGTTTGTGTGTGTGTGTGTGTGTGTGTGTGTGAGGGGGCTGGGATTAATTCTAGGTCGGATGTAAGGAGAGAGAAGAGGGTGTGTGAGGGGTGTGTTGTTTCATCCAAATTGCTGGTATCTTTGCTCATACAGCATGTGGTGGTGTTTTTGCCGACAATTTCGCCAATATCTGTGAAGACATCTGCGTTTCTTTCCCGTGTAGGAATCATGAACCTAATCCAGACGCGTTGGGGGTATTGCCCCATCTAGTGGACGGTCAAATGGTTACATTTATTATGACAAACGTGCAGAATATTTAATTGGATTCTGGACCCTGATCCCCAGATGATCCACACAGCTCAAACAGATTGGCTAATTTTAGTATCTGCAGGTTCAAGAAACTTGAACGTCCAATGCTTGTACGTCTAGGCGATTTAAACCGGTCACACTTCCAAAGAATAACGTGGGGTGGGATTTTAGTCTGTACCATCAGAATCAAAGTACAACTACGCCACCAATAGGGGTCAGCAAAGCTCCTCAAACTACAAAAAGCCCAAAGTGCAAGTGTGTCCTAGTTTTTGGGCACGCGCTGGGATTGGCTACAGGTGTCTGCTTGAAAGTAGGATCTCTGAAACAATCCTAGAGAAGAAGACCAGAAATCACAGAATAAGAGACGGGGCTTATGGGAATACAGTTGGGGAAGAACTAAATGCTGAGTATTTTCCGTATTAAATCCTTGTTTAGACAGTGAAACTTGCATTTGCTTATTTTGTGATCAATCATAATTATATAATTATTAAGCCCGCACGATAAAATCAAAGAAGCATGTAAAAACCCTTTCAGTTTAAAAAAAAAATCAGGTTTGGTTTATGATCAGCTTTTTCAAATGTTCCTGAAATGTGAGAACTAGAAGTAGATCAAATAAATAGAGTTTAAAAGAAAATAAAATTCTACATACACTGATACAAGCTGAGAAGTTGATAAAGAACCATACATCAGACCCACAAGGGTGTAAGATCAAAGTCCTTCATTATACATCAGAAATAAATATTACAGAATTATACATTTTACCATTTTTATAATTCTGTAATGCGTGTAGGCTATGAAAAGGCCTACATGCATTAAAACATGCACTGTGGAAACAAAGAGGATCACACAGATTGTCTACCTGCAGAGGACACAAAATGTATTCTAAAAACACACTACTATGATAAATATGCTATGATAACCTTAACCATTTTTTAAACCCTGGCTAGCCTATTGTAAATTAAAAAATGAAAAATGGAGTGAACAGTTTGATATGATGGTCTAACAAAGGAAACACAACTTCAGTTCTACACCTGAGTTCAAAATTTCACACATATTGTTCTTGCACCAGACCTCATACGACTCAGAAAGTCATTATGTTTGAATCCCAAGACTGCTAGTGGCACCTCTGAGGTACCATTGAGCAAGGTACCATCCCCACACCCTGGGTGCTGTGCTCCTGGCTGCTTCACTTGGTGAATGGGTTAAATGCAGAGAAGAATTTTGTGCTGTTCACACTGTGTGCCGTGGTGTGTTCATGTATGAGAGAACGGTCACTTTACACTTGTGTACACACACATTCACTATCCTTCACTATAAAGTGAGGAAGTGTGAATCTCAGGCAGGAAATGAGATAGCTTGAGCAGGGGAAGAGCTGTGTAGCTGCCCTCAGTGTACAGGATGGAGGTGGTTTCCTTCCAGGGGATGGAGAGAGAGCAAGAGAGAGAGAGAGAGAAAGAGAAGGAGAGTCAGTTATACTCAGGTGTTCTACACTTCCCATTCTGCCCCATGTGTTCTTCATGTAATGCCATAGACAAATTTTGGTGTAAATGGATTTTTGCAAATGTGAATTTCTTTTTTTTCACGTAAAGAACTTCAGCCTAAAGGCACGTAAATTAAATTAGATATTTCTGGTATCATGTTTTCAAGCTAAGAAGAATATTTTTACAAATGCAAAGCCTCAGCTGTAAGTCTACTTAAGCCAGTTTAGGCTTAATACCTACCTCATGCTGCGTGTTATTTATCCTAAGCTTTTATTCCAACACAACAACAATTCATTGGCAATGGTGGTGGTGGTGGTGGTGGGGGTTGATTGCGTGCAGAGGTCTCCATTTCAGCAAGCAGAGTTGTACATATCACCCGTTGTCCGGGGAATGGAGTTAGATGGCACACGCAGAGCTCTACGTCTCGGCTTTTTTCCAGAAGACAAAAAGTGTGTGTGTGTTTGTGTGTGTGTGGTGGGGGGGACATAATAGTTCCGGCACCCATGTGTAGACAGCTGGAATCAAATCAAGCTTTAAGTGCATGCCCTCAGCTCACAACTTCTGGGACAAAGTGCATGAAGACTATTTGAGAGGGGCTGACTCTATATCATAGAAGATAAGGGCAATGCCTACACTAGAGCACTAGAACTGGCAACTATTAGCACGCTAGAAAACTTGATTATAAAAAATGTAGACATCTTGCATCCTTACGGTGAAGTTTTGATTTTTCCTTGTCAGTTTCTACTGTGCATTGGACATGTGAGATCATTCTGGAGGATGTGGCACTCTAAAAACGAGCAATACCAGAAGGTGAATTACCTTTGGTTGTCTGGAGAAACTTACATTTAATGTTATTCAAGGTGTTCAGGGAGAGTGAAGAACTAATAAGAGGCATTTCCTAGTATTGTATGTCTAAGCCAAGAATCATTTAAAAGTGTATTTTGAGATATTTTACTGCTTTTGGGGCTTCATATCTACCTGATCTGGTGTTTTTATAACTTTGAATTGCTCACTGTTACTCAAACCAGTGAGGGAAAACAGCAGCGCCACTTTCAATCAGAATAATGTTTCCACTTGTTTTCCTTCCATGAGACTCAACACACTCAAACTGAAAGCCAACAAAACGCACAAAGTACAGAGTCCATTTGGTACGGCACATTTTCATTCACTCCACCCTGTCAACACATTCCTGACTTTGGCAGCACGGCTGGGGCGTGTTTTTTGGCCCTTGCTCCTCTATGGGCTTAGTGGTAAAGGCGCTCCTCCTCTGGGTTCATTCTCCATAGGAGTCCATCTCACTTAAGTCAATTCTCAAGTCTCTCTGTCAGCTGCGGTGGAATCACTGCAGAACTTGTGCAACTGCTGGGAGGGGAAAAGCCACTGGAGCCCCAGTGGGCGTGATTCAACCACCAGATACTATTATTAGAAAGCACATGGGGACTCTTGGCAATCGTTAAAGGTTTGAGCTCAGTAACTGACAGTGATGGGTGTGTTAGTCTTCAGTATCAGAAGCTGCAGTGAGAGTGAGCGTCTAATTATGTTGTGAGCTGTGAGTAATTAATGTGCTTTTTCATACTGTTTAGCAAATATATGAATTAGATGCATTATTTCCATCATCACAGGCCTCTCTGTATACAGGGGATAGTTATATTGGGAGCACATGTGGAGTGCAGTTTGCACAGTATATCATCTAAGCAAAAATAAATGGTGACATTTAATTTAATTCACATAATCACATAATCCTGCACCTAGAAATTTATTTTTATCTTTACAAACTGGGTCAATACGGTGTAATGCAGAATAGTGTGCCCTAAATGTCCGTATTTGGTAGGGGTGTACAGTGGCATCTCAATGTAAATCATTCTTCAATACAACAAAAATAAGCAGTGTTTGAAGATTCATAGGTTCATGTTTCCATCATAAAATAAAAAAAAAAAATTTAAACAAAGTCACATCCAAAATATGTCACACACTGAAAAAACCCGAAGAAAAGACCCAAAGTTACCTAAGAAGCCAGAATGAAAGTTTCCAAATATTTATGAAAGTTTTCATAAATATTTGGACAGTAAAAGATGACACCAGTGGTCCAGCAGCAAACTGTTCCACAATAGATTTTGACCTTTATTGCAAGCCCACAAATGTCCAGAAATGTCTGACCCAGACATCCAAATACTGAACTGAATATCAAAGTCCTTGAGGGCCATAATGACATGTCAGCAGACACACACGTGATCCTGGAGCAGCTAATGCAATAAAAAATAAAACAAAATCTGGAAGATGCCTCATGTTTGCTGGATTGACAAACACAAGTTGCTCTTTGTAGTCCCAGTCTAATACTGTAGATACAAACTAGTATTGGCCCCAAGCTAAAGCACTAGCCACAAGCTAAAACATTAGTCACAATAAAGTGATGCAGTAGTACAGTGATATAATTCAGTATGATACACTACATTATGATATACTGTTATGTCCCTTGTATTTTGACAAATGTCAAGTTTCTTGCCGCAGTTTCTCTTTAGGTTGAACAAAATTTTGGTCAAAGTTCTATAAAACCCAAACCTTTCTTTCTTTCTTTTTATTTCTTTCTATCTTTCTTTCTAGTCACATGCTTTGATGGGAGGATAATGCACTACCAAGCCCAAAACAATTCATGGGCAGTATGATGCAGGCCAAGTTTCCGTCAGAAACGTGTGACCATTGTTGTTTTCTCTGGTCAGGAATGATTTCCTGTTCGGTTTCATGGAGTGATGGCAAAAGTGAATGTTACATTGCGTCAGGTTTTGCAGTCAAAACAAACACATTTATGAGATTCATGATAAAATAGGTACAATTTTCTTTAAAGCACAAGAAATATAGAAACATGACGCAAATGTACTCAAGACTCTTCAAAGCTTTAACAATTCCATTCTATCTCTTTTTCTCCCCTCTTTCTCTCTTTCTCTGTCTCTCTCTTTCTCTACCACTACACCTCTCTGTCTCCCTCTCTGTGTATCTTTCTCTCCACTCTGTACCTGTACCTCTTTCTCTGTTTCTTTACCTCTCTCTCTCTCTCTCTCTCTCTCTCTCTCTCTCTCTCTCTCTCTCTCTCTCTCTCTCTCTCTCTCTCTCT
>JBBIGA010031305.1:0-13904 GCA_037576975.1 Alestes dentex | reverse complement strand
ACGGGCTGGACTGGAGCTGGAGCGGCGACGGGCTGGACTGGAGCTGGAGCGGCGACGGGCTGGACTGGAGCTGGAGCGGCGACGGGCTGGACTGGAGCTGGAGCTCTTGACAAATAGAGGGTCCGGCAGAAAGAAAGATGCAGACGTAGAGAGAAATCCAGACAGAGAGAAGGAACTGGGTGGAGAGAGAGGGTTGGACGGAGAGAGAAATGTGGACTGAGAGAGAGGGCTGGTAAAAGAGAGAGGGCTGGTCGAAGAGAGAGACGCCAGCGGAGGGAGAGACCCGGACGGAGAGCGAGACCCGGACGAAGAGAGAGACCCAGATGAAGAGAGGGACCCGGACGGAGAGAGAGACCCGGACGGAGAGAGAGAGAGTTGGTTTGACCGTAAGTCAATCCTCTAAAGTTTACAGCAGGTTACCAGCAGCTGACAGAAACAACACACACCAAGTCACCTTGTTAGTTACACCTAAATCGGCACTCACTGTCCATTTCTTAAGCTCCACTGACCCAAAAGGTGCACTTTGTAGTTTATAATTAAGCCCCCCCTACACACACACACACACCCTTACACCTTTACTCCATCATTAAAACTGACTGCTGATGTATCATAAGAGGATGAAATGAGATAGTAGCATCCGATAACTCATCAATTAGCATCAGATAACTACAGTCAGTGTCACAGAGGTGGAAAGGACAAGAACGTACCTGACCAAACAGTTAGCCCAGTGTTGCATGGAAGATGAACCCAGTCGTGGACAGACACGAGAGTGTTGGTAAACCACGCGTTTGTTCTGGAGAACCCTCCACTAGATAGTCCCATCGGGAACCTGCATTCTCACACACACACAGCGAGTATATAAAAGAGAGAGAAAGACCGGAGTACTGATGGTACCAGTTGACTGGAGATGAGGTTGGGCTGGCATGGGACTCAATGTCTGAGCACCTGGTTGCTACCTGCTTTCTGTTTATATACCCCGTGATACGCATCACTTCTGGGATCCCTTGTGCATCACATGACTGGTGCATGTGACAATCAATTAGCATCAGGTAACTACCATCAGTTATTATCTGATAACTACCATTAAGAACTTTGCTTGCATAGGGTAGAGCAACAAATAGGTTGTGTCTAGTAGAGTGGACTGTAAGTCAGTCATTTAAAAACTCCAGCAGCTCTGCTGTATGTGATCCACTCTGAGCAAATAGTGTCTAAACTAAATACATACTGAAACGAATATTCTAAATGTAAATTATAATTCACTTTTGATAGGAGTGAATGATATTTCAGACATACTATCTCTGAACACCAGGGAGCGAGTTTTAGCCGTTTCTGTCATTCATGCAAAATGTGCGCCTGAACTAATTAACCCTACTGGTCAAAGAGTGTTCATGCAAATCTACATCTTCATAATCGATTTCTTATTAAAACGCTCCTTTCTGACCAAACACATCAAAGAGCAGACATTTACAGCCATCAAAGAGTTTCATTATGGGGCTGAGGATTGCTCAGTACTGCATTGTTATACTGATGCTAACACCAGGTACATTAGTCTTCTGAATACTATAGACTTAATAGAATATGTATTGTAGCATTCATAATTGTTCTAATTTGTTGTTATATGTTGTGTTTTCTAGATACAGTAAATGCTGAGATCCGACTTGACCAGTCTCCTGATGTGGTGAAGAAACGTGGAGAAACTATAAAGATCTCCTGTAAGATAAGTGGATATAGCATGACCAGCAACTACCTGCACTGGATACAGCAGAAACCAGGAAAAGCTCTGGAATGGATGGGCAGGATGAATACTGGCTCAAATTCAGCAACATATGCAGACTCCTTTAAAGACCACTTCAAAATGACTGAGGATGTTTCTACAAGTACACAGTTCTTAGAGGCAGTGAGTCTGAGAGAAGAGGACACTGCTGTTTATTATTGCGCTCGAGAAACACAGTGATGGAAACTGATGGAGCAGCTGTACTAAAACTGCACACACACACACACATTCCCTCACACACACACACAGTCACTCACTGAAGGCTCTATCGTCTTATCAAAGATGTAACAGGCAAATAAATACTCTTTGCAAGTGATGGAAATACTTTACAATGCAGGTACAGAGAACAAATATTACTGTACAGCAATACATTTCAATTTTTTTTTTTTGTGAAAACATACACAAAGTAAAGGGAGGGTTCATCTGCACTGTGCATTGGTTTATCTTTATTATATTAGGACCTTTCAGTTCAATAGATTTGCCCTTTCTTCAAAGCATGAATGCGTCGATTTTGATTATTGCATCGACTGAATTTGACTTTTTTGAAAAAGAAGAAATTCCTGTTGAGATTATTCTGCTTGACGAAGGGGTTCAACTTCTTAGCCTTGAGGTACTATAACATAAATTATTTCAATATGTTAACAATCATTTAAAATATTTATTGAAGCTTTTATGAAAATCCATAGTTACAATAAACACATGGTAGCAATGGTCCCACATTACTTTGTTGTTTCATTACATTACATCTGTACAGATACATCAGTAATATCAAATAAATGTAATTCCTTGACACTTGCTGACACAAAACTGAATAAATGTATCTCTGGTTGACTCTGGAAATGAATTCTCCCATATTTTATTTCTACTCTAGCAGGGTGTGCCCCTCACTGACCAAGCAGACTGATCTGTCCTCCTTTCTATTTAAGCAGTAAAGCATTTATTCATAGAACTGAAATTTCTCATTAAAGTTATTTCATTTACACAGAAAAACAGAACAGATTGGAGAGAATCTACAGAAAGAGCTGTACCAAAACCCTGCAAGTGAAAGCGAGACCGAAGCACAAAGCAGAAGTTCCATGGGGAGGTGGGAAAGAATTTTCTCACAGGAGATCTGCAATGTCTGGTATGCACAGAATGTACACATTGTGCATGTATTTGTTTATATCAAATTCACAGTCACAAAAAAGTAATGCATACACTTTAGAAAAACCTAGAGACACAAAACTGAAGACAATCACTTAATAATTTCAGTCTGGATCTTCACATTTGTTCTGTTTTTACTTGGAGCAGACAATTTTCCAATGTGTGCAAATGACAAAGGTTGAAGGTTTAAGGGTTCATTATCGTCATCAGCAGCTGTGAACACATACAGAGTGTGGTTCTTCACAGACCAAAGAGCAACATACAATAACATTCAACATGGAGCAAGTTACAACAGAGACAAACAACACAATAAATAGACCCCACAACAATGTACAGTAAGGTAATGTAACAGTATAGTGTGAACGAGATGTCAACCTTCCAGAGTGACTAGTGCTGCACCGTATGTGTGGTTATTAATGCACAGGATTGTCATGAGGCGTGGGTTAGACATACTCGCGGGAGGCTGCTTGAAAGTAAGTTTTTAATGACAAATTTTTTAAGTCCAAAACAAGGTTCAGAGGACCTTCGCTGTGCATTCAACACAAAACATAAGCAGGAAAATACTTCCGCAAAATCTCCAGTTCCGTTCTCTGCGGAACCTTCTAGCACACAGCCGTCACCCCTGTATGAGATAGATAGGGAGAGAACACGGGGAGAGAGGTAACCCGTATGTCCACGGGTATACAGCCTTCCTGAGGTTGGCACAGGCACCCTTCCCAAAGCCCACAGTCCTTTCTCCCACGTCTCACTTTCTGCAACCAGTGACAAGAGCAGCGATACGGTTTCTTTCCCACAGTCCCTTCCACATCCAGCTCTCACCGTATGATTTGTGTGACCACACAAAGATTTCAAGGCACGGCTGGCATTTTAAACACACTCACACACACACGTACCCAGTCACACGACGCAGACACTTTAGACTTAACTCTAGTTGACACAAGACAAGTAGACATGTCGTTAGGTGCCTAGCAACCCCAACCAGGAGAAAATGGCACTCCACTGCCTACACCTGGGTTGCCTAGACTCCTAAGGACCAGCCAACAGCAACCTGGCATTAACCCTATCAGGCCCAGAGCCATGTGCCTAGTACTCGGGTGACGGGCCTCTTTGTGGGCAGGGCCGAGTCAGATCAGACGTGACAGTACCTCCCCCCCACAGTACCGGCTTCTAGGGAGGGACGAGGGGCAACCCCAACCTCCCTTGAAGCCGTACAGGGACAACTGTGGAGACCAGGCTGATCTCCCACCCTCTGTCCCCGTGGGGGACGCCCTCGAGGGCGAGCAGCTGGGCTATCCGGTCGACTCCTGTGGAAGTCATCCTTTAGTTCTTGACTCAACACCTCGGTGGCCAGGACCCAGCTTCTCTCCTTGGTGCCGTAGCCCTCCCAGTCCACTAAATACTGGAGGACTCCCAGACGTTTTCGCAAGCCCAGTAGTCAGTTCATTTGGTCGGCTGGGGTCCCCTCAATCTCAATGGCCATGGGTAGCATGGGTACCACCTCCCCTCCGTCCAATGAACCCGCCACTGCTGATTTAAGAAGGGATACATGAAACACTGGATGAATCCACAAGTGCCGAGGCAACAGTAACTCATACGAGACAGGGTTCATCTGTCTGATAACTTTAAATGGTCCAATATATCTAGGGGACAACTTACGAGAGGGCAATATAAGTTTGAGGTCCCGAGTGGAGAGCCAGACTCTATCTCCCGCCCTGAACACTGGCGCCTCCCTCCGACGCCAATCAGCAAACCTTTTAAACCGTTCCACCCCTCTGCTGAGGGACATGTGTGCTCCTTCCCACACCCGCTCTGCCCTCCTATACCAGCCATCTACCTCTGGTACATCAGTGGATTGACCATCCCAGGGACAGAGCGGGGGTTGACACCCAAATACACACGCAAAAGGGCGTTAGGCCAGTAGCGGAGTGGCGCAAAGAGTTCTGAGTGTACTCCGCCCAGCCCAGGTAATTTGCCCAGTCATGCTGGTGCCCGTGACAGTAAGCCCGGAAGAAACGTCCTAGCTCCTATACCAACCGCTCAGCCTGACCATCAGGCTGACCGTGGCCCCCAGTTTCTTAAAGAATGCTGCCCAAACGCGAGAAACAAACTGGGGGCTTTGGTCGGACAGGATGTCCTCCAGTATGCCATAGGGCAGAAACACAGTCTGGAAAAGTGCCTCAGCTACCTCAAGGGCGGTGGGTAAGGAACTAAAAGGAAAGAACCGGACCCCCTTAGAAAATCGTTCCACCACCACCAGCACAACTGCGTACTCTTTTGATACCGGGAGGTCAGATACAAAATCCACAGCTATGTGGGACTACGGCCTCTGCGGTACTGGCAGGGGCATTAATTTCCCAACAGGCAACAGACGGGAGGTCTTTGTTACAGCACAGATGGAACAAGACTGCACGGTCCGCTCCACATCTGTACGCAACGAAGGCCACCAGTACTGACGTCTAATCAATTCTATAGTTCGGTGGATTCCCGGATGCCCTGTAGCAGGTGTATTATGAGCCCATGTGATTACTTTTTCTCTAAGAGCTTTTGGAACAAACTTCCTGTTCTCCGGACAATTTGGAGGAACTGTTTCTCGTGCATTGATTCTTTCAATTTCTCTATTTACATCCCAACTGAGGGGTGCCAATATGAGTGCTGCAGGAATGATTGTTTCTGGAGCTTCCAGCATCTAGACAGAGCATCAGCCTTCCCATTACTCGAGCCCGGGCGGTACATGAGAACATATTCGAACCTGCTAAAGAACAGCGCCCACCTAACTTGTCCAGGACAAAGACGCTTTGCCTGCCGGATATATTCTAGATTCCGGTGGTCGGTGAACACAGTAAAGGGGTGTCTACCTCCCTACAGCCAATGACGCCACTCCTCTAACGAGAGGGAGAGCATGCGGATACCTAACAGTGGCTGCGTTGAGCCCACGGTAATCAATACAGGGTCTAAGGCCCCCATCCTTCTTCTCGATATAAAAGAAGCTGGTCGACGGGGGAGACCGAGACCGGTGTATATAACCCTGCCGGAGCGCCTCAGAAATGTACTCTTCCATTGCTTTTGTTTCTGTCTCTGAAAGTGGGTACACTCTGGCTTGTGGAGGTTCTTTACCCAGTAGGATTTCTATAGCGTAGTCCAAGGCCTGGTGCAGAGGAAGGCGGGCAGCCCCAAATGCACTAAAGACCTCCACTAGATCTGAATACTGCGAAGGAATCTGCACAGGGACCTGCACCATTGGACTTTCGTCGGATGTGGTGCCCAACATCACAGCCTTCTTGTGATTACTGCACCGAGGCCCCCACTTCAGTACCCTTGCAGTACTCCAATCCAGTGTGGGGTTATGTAGTTTTAATCATGGCAGCCCTAGTATCAGGAGAGGCTTGGGATGCTCTAAGACGTAAAATTTTATCTCTTGATGTCCTGGTTCTATGTTAAGTTTTACAAGCTTAGTTTCCCAGCCGACTGACCTCCCTGACACTAGGTGCTCGTCTATGGTGAGCACAGGTATATAGTCTGGCAGCTTCTCCACTGGGAGCCCATATGAGGTGACCATGGCTCTGGACATGAAGTTGCAAGCGGAATCTACAAGGGCAGAAACAAACACAGACAAGTTATCAGAGATTATTTTGACAGTTATTGGGTACTGTACATTCTTTCTCATGGAAAGTGTCAGAGTGGGGTCGACCTGCAGCTGAAGAAGACGACAGGAAACCAGTAGATGCCCTTTACCACCACAGTATAACCACAGACCCTCCATTCTTCTTCTTCTCCTTTATGTTTCTCCCTATATCCATGGGTTCAGAGGTGTGAGTAGCTGTTACCGGAACTGTGGGTGGTAGTATTTTGGCTACTGGTTTTGGGCTTTGGGAACTGGGTGTGGGACCTTTAGCCCGCTTGTGTTGATCCAATTGGATTGCCAAATGAATGATTTGGTCTAAGTTCAACCCCTCATCCCGACAAGCCAGTTCTAATTGCAGCTCTGGGTTCAGACCTTTTTGGAACACGGCGACCAGGGCTGGATCGTTCCATCCACTCTCCTCTGCTAACACTGAAACCGAGTGAAACCGAATGAAACCGAGTACTCCACCACTGAATCCGATCCTTGACATAACTGCAAAAGCCGGATGCTGCTGGAAAGTCTGGTAGTCTGGTGTCTGCACGCTCCCTGCTGTCCATACCACGGTAGCCCACTCTTGAGCTCTTCCTGTCAGCCTCTGAGTCAGGATGGAAACTTTCTACGCCTCCGTGAGGCCTAGGTATTTTGCAAAATAGAGATCACAGGCTAACAAAAAGTTTCTGCACGCAGCTGGACCTCCTCCATAGCGCTCACGCAACGAAGCATGCTGAGGTGCTTTTTACGAAAGTGGTGGGCTGAGGTGTTTGCCTTGCTTGTACTACCTGTACGAGCTGCCCTACCACAGTCGTGAGCTGTTCAAGGTCTGAAGCGGGTCCTCCTCCACGGGTAGGGGAACTGTCGCTGCGTCCAGTAGTGGGTAGGTGTGGTCATCTGTCATGAGGCGTAGGTTAGACATACTTGCGGCAGGCTGCTTGAAAGTATATAAGTTTTAATGACAAAATTTTAAATTCCAAAACAAGTTTCAGAGGACCTTCATTGTGTATTCAACACAAAACACAAGCAGGAAAACACTTCTGCAAAATCTCCAGCTCCATTCTCTGTGGAACCTTCTAGCACACTGCCGTCACCCCTGTATGAGAGAGATAGGGAGAGAACACAGGGGAGAGAGGTAACCCGTATGTCCACAGGTATACAGCCTTCCTGATGTTGGCACAGACACCATTAATGCACAGGATGCAGTTACAGCATTGAACACAGCGCAAAGAATGACAGAAACAATACAATAAATAGACAATACAGTGGTGTGGCAGTAGTGTGAATGGGATGTTAATCTGAGAAAATGCAATAAATAAACACCACAGCAGTGTAACAGTAGTGTGAGTGGAATGTAAACTTTCCAGAGTGACTAAAATTGTGTGGTAACCTGGGGTAAGAGGTCCCCAACAGTATTTATTTTGGTTGACTCTAAGTTTGTTTTTTACCCCTTGGATCTCTCTGACACAATAAATGACAAAACACCTCAATACTGATTTTCAGTGCACCCTTTATTAAGCAGTCTCCGTTCACAGTACACATACAGTTTCTCCCCTGGTCTGAGCCTCCCACCCCACACACCCGTGCAAACACAGTAGAGTTGGAACACACAGTACCCCACACTAGGTCCCACAGCAATCTAGTTTTTAAGCTCATTGCACACACTTCTAGTAATAAGGAGAGCACACAAACTACGGTTTTAAGGGAGACGGAGAAACAAACAAAGAAAAACACATACATGAACTGAAATTGAACCCACTTAATAAACGCCCAAAAAAGAAAGAAAAAAGAAAAACAAACTTAACGTCGTGGGCCTCAGTCGCCACCCCGAGGCCCTCTCAATCAAAATAAATAAACAGAAATCAAACCTCAAGCTGGCAGTGCCACAGTCCCTTGTGCTCCTGATGCACGGTTCCCTTTGTCCGACCCCATTCCCCTGGGGTCGGTATGGGGTCGTCCGCAACTTGGTACACCCATACAGCTCACACAACTCCCGGAGCACTCTGGACTCAAAAGCCGGGCCTTGGTCCGACAGCAAATTCTCTGGGCAGCCGTACCTCCAAATTATCTCTTCCCAGATTACTCGGGCCGCCATCTCCGCCGTCTGGTCCTTGGTGGGCACTGTGAACACAAAGCTTGAGAACAAATCAACAGCAGTTAATAAATAGGGGTATGGGTCTTCTGGCCGGCCCAGTGACAGAAAATCTACCCCCCCTCCCCGACAACAACAATTGCACGATAGGGAAGACAGTGAGCAACACTCAGTATAAATTATAACTGATCAAACCAACAACAGGTCATAAGTGTCTCCTGTGGAGGTAAACAGTAAACAGAGGGTAAAGTGCAGGTGCTGTAGAGAGGCACATCAAGTCACAGCTGCCACCAGGGGCGGACTGGCAATCTGTGCGTTCTTGAAAAGTCCAAAACGGCCGTCCAGTCCACGGCCGTCTGCCTGTCTTTCTCCTTACCTGCGAATCAGCTAACAACAGCAGAGGGTGCTAATAAAATCCTTTAAAGGGTGCCAACCATCCCGTATTGTCCGGGACATCTCGAAATATGGGTGATTTTGATTTGTCCCGTCAGGGGCAGCTCCAGTCCCGTATTCCAATCACAGCCTCGTCGGCCAATAATAGACTACTGTAAGGGGCAAAACTCATGCACACGGTGCTGTGAGACACGGTTGTTGGTGTGTGTTTGTGCAATGGCCGCTAGTGGTGAGCGGTGATAAAATTATAGACTGTGTGTTCAGAATGAGCGGTGAACCTGCTAAGAAAAAACTACAAAAAAGAGTGGAATGAACCAGGGCTCTCAAGTCTCACGCATTGAGCATCACACGCCATACATGGCATTTCTCACGCTTAGAAACTATTAACTTTACCGCAAATAAATTCCTACGGCGTGTTTTACAAACGAATCAAAGGCAGACTACGCTCGGCTCTAAGCGCTCTAAGAGTCGATTCTTTGTAGTGAATCAGAAGAGTCGATTCTTTGTAGTGAATCAGAAGAGCCGACTCCCCACTTTTATTTCCATTCGCTGCTCAGCTCTCACTCTCAGTGGCTCAGCTCTGCTCACGGCAGATACAGGATCATACCATTTTGTGGAAACAGAGGGCGACAGACGCGACAGTCAAGTGGAGAGTCTGTTCATCCATCCGCAGATATTAACTGAGAGGAGAAACTGCATCAGCCCATCCAAGCTGAGGCATTTGATTTAATCTGAATGTCAGCCTGCACTGAGGACACACTGTTGGTTACTGAGTTTGGTTCTGTTTCTTTTCTGTGGATTTGTTTGCAGTGTTAAATGGGAGCCCCCAGTATCAGTTATCAAGGCATCAGAATCTGCTACAAACACTTACAACACACAACATCACTCATAAGTACACACAGGGACAGAATAACCACCACTGTTCAAAGGGCCCATTTGGGGCTACATGTGTTTTTCCTTTTTCTTTTTTAATTATTTTTTTCACTAAGTTGAAATTATTTAATACAGCATGAATATTGTGAAGAGACAATGGTCACTACAGGTTTTTTTTTCTTTGTTATAGGATAAATAAAACCATGCATTGTATATAGTTAAAGTTAAACTATCCAAACCTACAAACCACAAAGTAATTGCCCCCCTTGCAAAATCACAAAGTAACTTTGGTTAATCACATTGTTTGGAAAACTGAGAGCAATTTCACTAACCACACCCAGGCCTGCTTACTGCCAGATCTGCTGAACCATGAGATCACTTAAAAAGTAGGTTAAAACATCTGTCTGTCTGGGAAACATTACAAATCATTTCTAAAGCTGTGTGACTCCAGCAAACCACGGTGAGAGCCAATATTCACAAATGGAGAAAACATGGAGCAGGGGTGAACCTTCCTAGAAGTGGCCAGCCTACAAAAAGCGCAGCGATGACTCATCCAAGAGGTCACAAAAGAACCCAGAACAACATCTAAAGAACTGCAGGCCTCACTTGCCTCAGTTAAGGTCAGTGTTCATGACTCAACCATATGAAAGAGACTGGGCAAAAATGTCATGCATGGCAAGTTCCAAGGCGAAAATCACTGCTGACCAAAAAGAACACAAAGGCTTGTCTCACTTTTGCCTTGATGATCCCCATTTCTTTTGGGACAATATTCTGTGGATTGATGAAACAAAAGTTGAATTTTTGGGAGGTGTCCCATTATATCTGGCATAAAAGTAACACAGCATTTCAGAAAAAGAACATCATGCCATCAGTAAAACGTGGTGGTAGTAGTGTGATGGTCTGGGGCTGTTTTGCTGCTTCAGGACCTCGACAACTTGCTGTGATTGATGGAACCATGAATTCTGCTCTCTACAAAAAAATCCTGAAGGAGAATGTGTGGCCATCAGTTTGTGACCTCAAGCTGAAGCGCACTTGGGTTCTGCAGCAGGACAATGATCCAAAACACACCAGCAAGTCCACCTCTGAATGGCTTAAAAAACAAAATGAAGGTTTTGGAGTGGCCTAGTCCAAGTCCGGACTTGAATCCAATTGAGATGCTGCGGCATGACCTTAAAACGGTGGTTCATGCTCGGAAACCCTCCAATATGGCTGAATTAAAACAGTTCTGCAAATAAAAGATAATGGGACATTACATGTAGTCAGTGTCAGGAATCCTTCTGTAATCTTGTATTTCTGTAATACACACAATAATATCCAAGGCCTGGTGTCAAATACAGCATCATTGTGGTCACTTTCTCTGGGTGGGTAAGATGACCCTCTCTCACCCCTTCACTGTGTAAGTGTGATGAGAACTAACATGGGTGTCTATGAGGTTACACAAAAGAAGTGGAAGCTTCTGTTCTGACTTTGCTTTTTAAAAAGACATGTTGGGGTTCAGTGACTGGGCTAAAAATGAGAGTCTTTGTAAGTCCTTCAGGAAGCCTGGAGAACTGTTCCTCAAGAATATATTAAAGTACAAGAAAGTCTCGATCGTTGGAAGTAGAATATGAAGAAATGAGCGGTGGGTCAAAACTTCTGCATAATATGTGAAACTCATGTTTTTTGGACTTTCCGGGTTTTTTAAGGTTTCTTTTTTTTGTTTCTGTGAGGGAACAACCAGATACTTTATGCGAGACCTTGACTAAATTAGGTTTAATAAATGTTACCAGTTGAATTAGACATCTAGAGAACAGAAGAGAACAGAAGCATCCACTTCTTTTGTGTAACTGACTGTATCTACAGTGAGTGATCGTTCCATTCTGAATTTTATTTTAATTCTCAAAAGTTGACAGTTAATCCCGGTAGTCAAAACAAGAGATTTTCCTTCAGGAAACTGAAAGGTACAGCAATCGGCCTGGCCATTTAAAAATAACTGATCTAATGACAGCACTATGTACCATTAACACCTGTAATGTAATTCATTCAGAGGCATTAGATTTCTGATAGTATTTTCCTTTTAAAATTTGTACAAAATGCTACAATCTATAAATTCTATAAAAGTTATTCAATACCTCATTCCAAAAGTAAATAATAAAATATTTAATTATAATTTCATGATTTAAAGCCTTTAATGCTTTAATAGTCGTCTCTAGGTGTTTTGTAAGCCGTGTGCATTAGTTTGTGTTACTGTGAGTCTCTTGCACAGTAATACACAGCTGCGTCTTCAGTCTGCAGATTCTGTCCGTTTAATGTTATTGTGTTTGTTCCAGTGTCTCTGGAGATGCTGAACTTGTTTTTCAGTTTATCACTGTAATAGAGACTCCCGCCGCTACTGATGCGTCCAATCCACTCCAGAGCTTTTCCTGCAGGTTGTCGGATCCAAGCTGTGGAATAACTTGTAACTGAATAAGAAACCTTACAGTCGATAGTCAGTCTCTGATCTGGACGGGTCATCATGGAAACAGGCTGAGTCAGTTCAACACTGTTCACATCTGTGGATCAGAAATCCATGGTGACATATTGCACAGTATGTGGTACACAGTCAATAAAATATGACACTTTATAAAGTTTAACTGATTAAAACATTCAGAATGTGTGAAATCTATTTGTTAGCGAATAACTCACAGGTTGCAGCCACCAGCAGGACAAGGAGAGAACATGAAGAGAACGTGTTTTTGATGAAGATGGGCTTGTGAGATCCTCTGTCCAAACAAATGAATAGAGAGGAAATCATGACCTTTTTTAAATTACGAGGTGTCAAACAGAACTTTGCATACAAAACTTCTTCATATAACTGATTGGAGGAGACGCTGTTGGACTCGTCTGAGTGTAAAGAGCGCGCTAATGGCTTTAACATTATTGGTTATTGTCTGTTTGATTTGGCTGGGGGCTTTTTATTGGCTAAGCAATGAATATTATTTATTTTATAGATATATAATTGTTGTCTTATTATGATTGCTTTGCTTGACTGCATGCATCTTTATTCCTACATCGTTTTTTAAAATTTAACTATCCATACAGTTCCATCTAGGAGTGAAAATCTAGTGAAGTCTAATGGCTAAACACACAATGTGTGATGCAGCTCATTGCACATTTTTTTTTTCTTTCCTTGCACATTTTACCCTGAGTGCAACAGTGGTCACTGACCAGACACTTTAAATCCACAGACACATTACTATGCAAGTAGATAAAACCAATGGAATATATTCACTCAACAAGGTCTTACTGAGCAAAAAAAAACCCATTTATTAAGTCAAAGTATATTTTAGGAATGATTGTGTAACTGTACAGAGGGCTTTTAAATTGGTTTTGCACTTTGATCCATTTCATAATCATACCATGGCAACTACTGACTATTGTATGGAATATAAAATAATGGTAGTGTAGAGTCTGTCAGATTTGATCTGCTGTTCAGGTCAATTTATGAAATTCTCCAGGCCTGTTCTTGGCTGGATTAAAGTTTGGCAGAAAAACCTGTGAAAAAGATTTAAATGCAGCAAGAAATATTTGTATTATTAATGTCTTAGTTATTAGTTACTGATTTTTCTCATTTATGGATACATCCAGTTGACTAACACTGTAATAGCTGGGTTTAGTTCAGTTCCTCTTAAGATCTGGTTGGTGCACTTTGCATTATTGGATGAAAGTTAACCTGTTGTTACATTAATTGTAGTTTTCTTCTAAATACATCTAGTTATCAAATAGATATTTCTTGAGAATAAATGTTCTTGCCATTTGCATTTATTGGTATTTGAGAGGGTGAATAAATTAAATGAATGTGTGAAGCAATTAAAAATATACAATGAGCATCTAATGAATGAAAACTAGTCTATAGCGTGAAGACACACTCTAAATGAATGAAGAAGTGTTTTTGTACAGCTCTGTCACTACTTTCTACCACTGTGTCTCTCGCACAGTAATACACAGCAGTGTCTTCACTCTTCAGACTGTTCATCTGTAAGTACAGCTGACTGCTG
>JBBIGA010031258.1:0-13908 GCA_037576975.1 Alestes dentex | reverse complement strand
GCTCTACCAGAGCTGGACTGGACATCGGGCTCTACCAGAGCTGGACTGGACATCGGGCTCTACCAGAGCTGGACTGGCCATCGGGCACTACCAGAGCCGGACTGGCCATCGGATACTACCAGAGCCGGACTGGCCATCAGGTATACCAGAGCTGGACTGGCCATCGGGTATACCAGAGCTGGACTGGCCATCGGGCATTACCAGAGCTGGACTGGCCATCGGGCACTACCAGAGCCGGACTGGCCATCGGGTACTACCAGAGCTGGACTGGCCATCGGGTATACCAGAGCTGGACTGGCCATCGGGCACTACCAGAGCTGGACTGGCCATCGGGCTCTACCAGAGCTGGACTGGCCATCAGGTACTACCAGAGCTGGACTGGCCATCGGGTAATGCCAGAGCTGGACTGGCCATCGGGTATACCAGAACTGGACTGGCCATCAGGTACTACCAGAGCTGGACTGGCCATCGGGCATTACCAGAGCTGGACTGGCCATCGGATACACCGGGGTGGGCCGATGTCAATTTTGGGCCGGACAAGTTATTTTGGGCCGGCGCGGAATCCCGTCTGCCGGCCTGGATCGCGCACCACACCCAGAGAGAGAGAGGGAGAGAGAAAGAGAGAGCGAGAGGCTGAATCTCCTCCGTCTGAAGCCCCACTTCCCCCCGTCTCTTCTCCCTCTGCCTCGCTCCTCTTCTTGACTTTCATGGCATAAAAGTAGTGTGCAGAGTCTGAAAATTGCATTCGTTCACTATGTAGGGCACATTAAAAGAAACCCGCAGTGCATGATGGTCCATATGTATTAATGTAGTGTACAGTATCTGGACACTAGATTTTGGCGTCGCATGGTGATTTTGTAGTGCACTAACTATTGGGTGAAACTGACGGTTGAAATTTCAGACAACACTACAAAATGGCTGATTCACTACATAGTGCCCTACATAGCGAATGAGTGCACTTTTCGGACACAGCTTATTTCTGGCTTGAACATTCTCCAGCTGTCTTTTCTGTGCTCTTTACTTCTACGTCCATTAAATGCGGAGTACACATTAGTGAAAAAGCTACATCCTTCATATGGACACTGGACATTGTGATGACATTTTGAATGTGTAATGCACTGTGCAGGGTGCAGAACAATCCCGTAACTGACACTGAACAGTTTAATGGAGTTGAAGGTGCACAAAAATTCCTGGGGTTCCACTGCAGCCCCCATGTTTAAACCTGTAACATTTTAGCAGGTAACTCCTTTTATCACATGAAAATTCACAATACCTACACTTCCACCCCATTTTCACAAGAACAGAACAATCCTAATTCAGCAACAACTGCATTTACTTTAATTCTACTGCAAAACATTTTCAAAAGGAGTAAAGTCCTGTTTAAAAGTTTTCTAACCAACTGCTATAAAGTAGCAGTTACTAAATCTGTGTTTACAGTGTAGCCTTTCATTCAAATCCAACTAATTAAAATGATTATTTTATTGATTGTAATGGAGATTTTAGTCTGTAATGACCTGTCGGTATTCCCTCTTCCTCCACTGACAGAACTCCCTCAAACTCCCACTTTTTGGGGTTTGATCTCTGATGAAATAATACATTTTACAGGTCTTGGCCCACAGGGCACTATTAAATAGTTGAATTAAGTTTTTTAATCTAAGTCCTTGTTTCCACAGACGAGCTCCACCTCTCAAAGAAATACTGAAAATAGTATTTATATGTAGAATTTATTTCCATAATTATAGCACCACCTAGTATTCAACAAATGTAAAATGCAAAACAGCTGTATGTAAATACTCTTAAAGTTACAGAATGACAGATCAGCGTTAAATCTGTCAAATTACAGTAAAATTGCTGTTTAAAGTGCTCTGTAATATCCATTTTAACACACACGCAAATGCACACATACGCAAACAAAAACACACACAAATACACACAAACACACACACATACACTCCCACTAATGTTTAACAAGAATATAACAAACCTCATAATACACACACACACACACACACATAAACTGTTCACACTGCTGACCAACTCTGCAGCAGTACCAAGCTCGTATCCCTTCAGAGATGAGGTGGACTTTAATGGACTGAAGAACAACCTCTCACTGGATGTGGACAAAACAAAAGAGAAGGTCGTCGACTTCAGGAGGGTAAAACATAATTAATCCCCATTAAACATTAACAGATCCACAGTGGAGACCATCCAGAACAAGTTCCTCATGGAGAACCTCACATGGACTATCAGCTCCAGTCAGCTCCTCCAAGTCACGGTTCCTCTTAGGGTTTCTTCTCTGATATTCAGGAAGTGATTCTCTGCCCCAATTGCCCTTGTCTGGGTTACACTGGGCTTTGGTCTGGACTTCTGTAAAACTGCTGTGACAATATAAGTTCTAAGAAACACTGTAGTGTTTACACTTTCATTTTCAAATTGAATTTGAATTATGAAAAAAAATCCGAATATTGTCCTTTAAAAAAGAGAGGAGCAGAATTCAGCAAACACAATTGAAACACATGCAGCATCACTGGATCCTTTCATTTTTCTTCCTCACTGCTACCAGCTCAGCAGGAAAACTCCTTCTTTCCTCTATTTGATTTTCTCTTCCCTCCTTTCACTTCCACCTGTCTGGAGATCAGCGTGTTTCACTGAGTAAAACTGCTGATCAGTATGAAATATATTTATTTCTACATAAATATAGTTTTTTTTTTTAGGAAATTCTGACAGAAAATGTTAAACTGATTTAGACATCCAACTACAGACTGATACACATGGTGTAATAGATATGACATCCATAAAGACGGCCCTGGTTGTTTTTAATTAATATACATTTTTGAAAGTTCAAGAGCTAATTTGGGTGATTGGAGAAACCAATGCATCCAAGAAAACACTGTGGTGATCAGATGGAGCCACATCTCAAACGTTCACAGAATCAACACTGAGGCCTTTACTGATAACCAAGTTCAGTCTGTGACCTCGGATATGAGCTGGTCACATGCTGAGAGACATCAAAAGTGTTGAATAGGGCAGCAGTATCCTTGGCAATACTGTCGTTAGGAATGTCAGTATGGATATTAAAATCTCCCACAATGATAAAAGAGTTAATATCAGTGGAAATCAGTGACAACATGGCCACGGTACCACATGCTAATGTTTACTATGTATAGGCTCGTAGACACGCAGTCATTCAAGCTTTCCAGTCTGATCCAGCTGGAGAAGCACCTGAACAAGTTGAAACTCAGCGACTACAGCAGGATGTCTCAGATAATAAAATTAGCCCACTGGTTCTTCAGAGGCTCGCATGAGGGCACAAAAGAAATACATTTGTGCTCCTTTGTATATTTAAGCACTGAGCAACTGCCATGCTTCGCTTGTTTGCAAGCCATGATGTCTCTACAGGCAAAAGTGGTCTCTCACATGATCGCACTGACAGTCGGTGGAGCTAATTTTTTAGGGGAGGGGGTCGTAAAGTGAAATTTTCATGCCATGGGACCTTTAAAGACTGCTGATAGAATATAGTATCTATCACACCAGTTCTTAAAGTAGTACAGCACTAAATGTGTCGACTGCCGATAGAAAGGCTTGGTTAAAACATTCAGGTGCTGAATCAGTTTTGTGAAAATTAAGAGTGTGTATGAAGATCACTGAGAGCAAGCTCTTACAAAGAGCCCCATTAATTTATCAGTTGATTAAAGATGTCCATACATTGATCAGTTTATTTTGGGGGAAGTTGACAACTCAGCAAGGTCACCAACTAAAATAACTGGACAAGTCTTTATACAAATCACTGCACCACCACTTCACACAATTCTGCAACATCTGTAAATGTCATGGCCATTCAGGGCAAAATCAGCATCACAGTCTCTGTAAATCCATTTGTAGACTTTTTTACAGGAGCAGACTCCAAATATGTATATGATTTCAGACTATACTATTTAGTCCAAAATCATATAATAGTTCAGCCTTCCACAACTATGAGATCTTCTACTGCCTGTTTCCATCTTGTCCCAGCTGCTGTATCCCCTCTGTCTGGTTTGCATGTAAACTCTTCCACCCCAACACTTACTTCCAAAATAAGCCTTACTGTCAGTCTGGGGTACTTTCAGTTCACCAGATTCCCTGTATTGCAACACCTCCCTCTTTTGGGTAACCATAAACTCATATTCAAGTCAAGAAAGGATAACTGAGAGTAAGGTCTTACATAGAGGCTCATTCATTTATCAGTTTATGTCAGTGAAAGCTGATAACTCAGAAAGGTCACTTACTGAAGTTACAGAGCAAGACTTTATACATACTGCCGCACCACCACATCTGTGAAAGTCATGGTCATTCAGGGCAGAATCAGCATTACTTATCCTAACAATATCTGTCTCTGTAAATCCATTTGTAAACCTTTTTATGGGAACAGACTCTAAATATTTACATGATTTTAAGACTGAAATATTTCTACCCTGAGAGCAGTTTATGACACACAGACTGAAAAACTTGTGAGGCTGGGTATGAGAAGGAGTTGCCATTCTGAGGCACGGCTCCACTCACATTTTTTAATTCAGGTAGTGATTCCTTGCCAACGTTGCCCATGGCTTGACCACATGGGACTTTGGTCTGGACTTCTGTGAAGCATCTTTGTGACAAAAGCAGTTCAAAGAAACTATTTAAATTATGAAAAAATGAAGGTGACCACTCTGTCATACATGAACACACCACAGCACTAAATTATTCCTCGGCATTTAACACATTAAACCATTCACCAAGTGAAGCAGCGGGCAGTCAGTAAGGCCCAGTGAGCAGTGTATGAGGATGAAACCCACAACTTCCTGATCGCAGGGTGAATGCCCTAACCGCTAGGCTACAAGCTGCTCCTTTATAAAATCCCTTTATAAAAGAGAACAGCAGAATCCAGCAAAGGCAATCAAATGATGTAGCATAAATCAATCCATTTCTAAAGTATTTTGGACAGTGTTGGCTGATTTTGAATTACTTTAAATAAGTCAAATTAACTGTCCTACATGCTCTTTTTATTCATTCATTCATTTTATTTATTTGACAGACTCGTGTCCATAACCACACAAGTGTTTAACATGGTACACTCGGAAAAAAACATCTAAGAATACTTTTGTGAAGTCAGGGGTTCTGTGTAGAAATGTAAACACTCAAAAACCCACATGAGGGCCTAAATTGTTTTTTGCCCAGTTAAACTGCAAGTCTTACCATGTTATATCAGTTTTATACAAAACTGTTTTTGCTCAGATAATGATATTATATATGTAGTGTGTCTTCATAACCAAGCATCATAAGTTGGGTAATGTTGTGAATAAGGGTTCTTGATCATGCACCACTATTTCATAGCATGATTTGTGCTATTTAAATATTAGAAGCTTACCATAAATATAAAAATGATTTCTCTACATGATACTTTTCAGCAGTCAGGTTTCGGCTTTTGCTATGTCATTCCCACAGAGGCATCTCATCACTGTCTGCTTGTTCTGATGTCAGCTCAGTCTCCCAACAAGCCAAATACCTTCCACCTTCCAACAGTGCCAGCCAAACAGAAGACAGAAATAGGCCACTAATTTCAAGTTATTTACACATTTCCTCTCACATCGACATTCAAAGCTCAGGAGGTAAGGCCCAAATATGAAACAATAAACATGGGCACCAGTTGGTAACACCAAATAGGAGTGGTAGGAGCCTAGTGGGTAAAACACTTGGCTGTGATCCTAATGACCACAAAGTTGCAGGTTCAACCCCAACCTTTTCTACAACCGTGTGCCTGAGCAACACTTAACCCTCAGTGTCTCCAGGGGGACTGTCCCTGTAACTAATGATAGTGAGTCACTCTGGATAAGGACCTCTGCCAAATGTCACCTTATCAAAAAACAAAAAAGCTTCTGTAAGCCACTACACGCAAGAACAAACAAACTCACGCTCCACAGCTTTATCCAGAACAATCAGGATGAGGCTGAATACCACATTACTACTGCAAGGCTGCTGATTATGGGTGGTGGTGACCTAGCAGGTAGGATAATTGCCTCTGGACTAAGAGGTCATAGGTTTGAAATCTACCCTAGGCATACCACCACTGCAAGATCCTTAACCCCAGGTTGTTCCAGGGAGACTGCCCCCTATAGGATAAAAGCATCAGCTAAATGCTGTAAATGTAAATGGTTAAAGAATTCACTCAGCTGTACCACAACCATCTTTTTTTGATTGACCAAAACGACAATCAAAACCAAAGCAGAACTAACACCTTCAGGGCTGAGATCAGCTTTAATATCTATCCTCTACCCCCATGCAAGAAATACAGGAAACCACGATGCTGATGTTCATCTTCAACATTTCAGTACATAGGAGATATCTGTTCATCACTCTAGATATCTAATCATACATGCAGCAGTTACTCATAACTACTGAGAGTAAGAACTCTTTAGTAAAGCATTAAGGAAGGGTTTTCCATTCAGTTTAATATCTTAATGAAACCTGTTGCTCTGAAACAGCAAATGTATGGAGGTTTTAAATTACTTAAGAGCAAATAAACAAGCAAAAGAAAAAAGGGCAAGATGGTGGACATGGCTAATTGCAACTCGGGGGTCTCTGCTCTCAAACGGTCACATTTAAAACCAGAGTTTTTCAGGATGATTGATGGTAAAGTAATAGTGGAGGATGCTCTATTCAATTTCATTGCTGTGAAAATTAAGACTCTAAGCCATGATGAGATTGTTTTATTGGCAGCCAACAAATTTGACTCTGAGGCGATTGAAATCTCCAAGAAAGTTTTGTTTGAGCTCTGTCCAGGTACTTCACAGAGATGTGTTGCTCATAAAGGGCAGCACAGAGACGCCAACAACATCAAACTCTGCCTTAAAGTTCTGAATGAATGTAGGGCGAATATCCCTAGATTTGTTTCTCATTACTTGGTTGCTAAACATTGTGGGGCGATCATGCAATTAGGAACAGCGTCGCCATGAAAAGCTGGATTTGGTCTGAACTTAGGTGTGAAAGTAGCATACACATGAATGCAGGACCCCAGCAGAACATCACCCAGATGTTCACCCAGCACCGCCTTACCTTCTTCCTATAGTGCATCTTGGCCCATCTCTTGCATAGGTAACACACACAGCCGTCCACATGATGTAAAAGAAAATGTGATTTGTCAGTTCAGACCACTTTCTTTCCTCACTACATGGTCCTGTCCACTGTAGGATCTTTCGGTGGAGGACAGGAGTCAGCATGGGCTCTCTGACCGGTCTGCAGCTACACAGCTCCATATGCAGCAGGGGGCTGCACTGTGTGTTCTGACCTCTTTCTATCAGAGCAGCATGAACGTCTTCAGTAGTTTGCTCTACAGAAGATCTTCACTGGTCTTCACTCCCCATGACCCTCAGTGAACCCTCGGGGTCCAGGAACCTGTTGCCAGTTCTCCAATTCTCCTTCCTTGGTGCACTTTCACAAGTTCTGACCACTGAACACCAGGAATCCCCACAAGACCTGACATGTTGGAGATGTTCTGTCATCCAGACATCACAGTTTGGTTCTTGTCAAAGTGATCCTTTTGCCCATTTTTCTGCTTCCAACATGAACTTCAAGAACTGCACATTCTTTTGCTGCCTAACATATCAAACAAACAAACAGGTATCGCTGTAAACCTGTAAACGTTCTTTTATTTAATTTTTCTTCCTTGTTCTTTCCTCTCTAATTTTATTGTAGTTAATATATGCAATGTGTGCTGTGCAATATCAGCTGATTTTTAATTTGCTCCACAAGTAAAACTAACCATTATTCTCCACAACGCTCCAGAGAAAAATGTTTCTTCTTTTGCTAAATTGGATTACTTTGAATTCTTCCTCTCAGTAATTATGAGAATTATGCTGCATATATAGATAGATATCAAGAGTGATCACCAGTTACCTTCTCTGAGTCTTCTTCTAGACACTGAAGTGTTGGTTTCCTGTCTTTCTTGCCCGTGGCGGGGGATGGGCATTAAAGCTGAACTCAGCCCTGGAGGTCTCAGTTCTGGTTTTTTGATGATTGTTGTTCAGATCATTATTAGCTTCAGAGATGGTTTTGGGACGGCTGAGTGAGTTCTTTCAAAACCACCCTTCCAGTACTAATGCAATATTCAGTCTCATCCTGGTCATTCTGGAGAAAGTTGCTGAGATTGACTTTGTGTGTCCTTGTGTGAAGGGGTATAAAGGAAAGTTTATTTTCTGTTACTTATTGGTGCCCATGTTTCTTGCTTTTGTCTTTGGGCTTTACTTTCAGGGCTTTGAATGTCAATGCAGTTCAAAGAAGGTATTTTTGAAGAAATTTGTGGCCTCTTTGATGCAGTCTTTTGTTTGGCTGGCGCTGTTCTTCTGTGATGGAAGGTACTGGGCTTGTTATAATACTGAGCTGAAGTCAGAACATGCTGACAGTGATGAGAACCCGCCGTGGGAATGGTGTAGCAAAAGCCGAAATCTGACTGATGACCAATATCATGCAGAAAAAGAATTTTACGACTCCAAGGTGAGCCTCTAATACTTAAATAACATTAGTTATGGTGGAGTAGTGGTGCACAGTGTAGAACGATTAGTAACAAACCTTACAGATTTACTGTGGTTCGTTATGCACATCATTATCGTAGCAAAACCAGCTTTGTACAGTACTACAATAATGTTCTTTAACTTGCAATAATGGAACCCATTTTTTTAGTTTTCCATCATAGAGAACCACTGTTCCAGGCAAAGAACCATTTATGTCTTAATGTGGGTTTTTTAGTGTTTATGATTCTACATAGAAGGGATGACTTTCTTAAAGATTGTTATTTTAGGGTGTATCATGTTAAACACCTTAAAAGTTATTAGATTTATTCTATAGAGTAGATGTTGATTTACAGCATGATTTCATGATTTTCATCTACTGCAGTACATTATGAGACTAAGAGCTGTGCTGTTTGTTACAGTTTTATGGTTTTCTAGTCCTCTCCATCCTCTCAGCCTTCGCCCTATTTTATAAATGCTGCAAGAACTCGAGTTGTTGCCAGGACTGCGGTGAAACGGTGAGTTTCTCAGCCTGTGCTGCACAGGTTCTGCATTATGGTGGAGGAGATTGCAGCTGATATTTGGTTGCAAGTTAGTCCCTGGTGGTTAAAGCAGCAATATTTAAGCGTCTGGCTGGCATTTTAAAAGAGCAGAAAAAGCTAGTAGTTAGATGAATAGTGTCCATCATAGAAATAGAAAATCATATTTAAATTTGGTGCTACACCTGAGCTCTTACATACATCAGGCCCTCCGTGATTGTCATGGGTTATTTCTTCTGTTTTACAGATCAGTGTTTACTTCTGCAATCCTGTGTCTCATTTTAACCAGATACTGTGTCTGTATGTGTTTAACCCTCTTGTTTCTCTATGGATTTCAGAACCCCTGCTGCTCAGACTATGGTCGAACCTGTGGCTCCGCCCACTGCCGAGAATGCTGCGGTAAACACCCCCGGAACTGCTGCTCAGCTCATAAAAACATTCAATGTTTAGCTCATCCACCCGAGGAAACACCTTCACAGGGAGGTTGTTCCTCTGTGGAGACGAGCGGTCATGCTGGAGGAAACAAAACACAGGAAAATTCTGGAACCGGAGAAGAAAATACTGAACTACTGGACTCTGTTGCCAAACCCTGTGACAACAAATCCTGCCCCTGTCTTTGTCACCAAACCTGCAGCTGTGACTGTCACAAGATACTGCCTTAAAAAATTTAGAAACATGAAATTCCAGCTCCAGTTCCTGAACTAGAACTCCATCACTGATTCAGTTAATTCCTCCATTACTGATTCAGTTCACTCCTCATCACGGATTCAGTTCATTCAAGAGAAGAACATTTTTCTCTTTACTGATGTTCATCTGTCTGTCCTCAGTCTTTTGTTGCTTTTATTAATTTAATATTTTCTGACGTTATTTTATCATAATCTTTAATTTTTTATTAATTTTAGAATAATCAGGATGAAAAGTTGTTGATCTTGTGTGAATTTTCCCGAGATGTTCTTGTGAGTTTATGATTTATTATCCTTTTGAATGTCTTTGCTATATATGTCCCGTTTTAACATTTTATATTTTTAGGATGAAGGAGTTTCAGGATTTATATGAACATTTTCTCTCAGAATAAGTTTAAATTAGCATTGAATGACAGCAGAAGATCAAAAGTACTTCTTTAATGTCACCTGTAGCGCTTTGAAGCTCTTTGAGGAGATGCTGATATATGAAATATTGTCTCAAATTAATAAAACATTATATACTAAAAGGCATGTATGTGTTAAACCAGTATATTTTTGTAGATGTTCAGATGTAATAAACCTTTTTTTGCTTTAATGGTGTTTAGTAAATTTCAAATATTGTTCAGTGTTTTTGGACGAGATCTCAAAATCAGCTTCTAAAATATTATTAAAAAATAAGATTCAAGAGATTTTATTGTTTTACTTGTGGAACTAGGAAGAGGGCACTGAACATGCTTGTGTAACTTGGACAATGATGTACATAACAGGGGAGATTTTATTCATTTTTATTCCGGCCTTCAGGTCAGAAAACAAAGAACTGTACAGTGCTGCCAGAGCAGATCTGAAAAGGCCCTCCTAGATGAAGTTTAAATAGTGCCAGTCCAGAGGTCCATCAGGGCCAGGCTGTAGCTGGATGACGCCTTCACCCGGCGCTTTTCATCTGCATTTTTTTAACTGAATTACCTATAGAGGAAAGAGGAAAAAAACTGTCGGCATCGCTGTGAACTCATGCAGGCACTACAGCGTGCCTCCAGATGTTGCTAGGACCCCAACCAGTCAAACTGCTGCTCACCAGGTGGCACTGCCGCATTCTCAACCACTGTCGCATGGGGCCAGTTCACAGAGGACTCTTTTAATTTAAACAAAGGTTTTAATTTAGGAAACTGTAGGAAAATGCCATGATTATGTTTCAGCTACTTTCACAGCTGAGTGGTTCTGTTTTTTATTTGTGGTACAATGCTCTTACCATGGGTGGTAGTAGCCTAGTGGGAGAAGTTACTGATGATATTAAAATTCGTTTAATGTCATGAGCTGCAGGTCCTGGAGGTCAGACACAGTTTGGTGGTCCCCCCCTCCTCCAACATCCTGAACAAGTTAAACCAGGTGTGTCTGGGCAGAGACTCTGCTGGACTGGACACCCATGCTCTACCCACTATTGCACACTGTTGTGACCTGTGCAAATGTTATGACACCTTTTACTTACCTGATATTGCTCACATGTGTTCAACACAGCAAAAATAAAAAAGGTTCTGGAAAGTGCCATTACGTGTGCTCTCTGCAGAGGGTGTGAACGTTTGTGGTTTTGTGGTGTATTTGCTAACAGTGCTAATGTTCCAACCACTTCCTGTAATAGAGGGAACCACGGTTCTGTTCAGTTTGATATGAAAATACGCGGTAACTCACATTGTAAGTCACTCTGTATATAAATGTATATCTTCAGAATAAACAGAATCTGTGCAGTAAGATCTGTAGGAAAGCACCAGGATTAGGTTTGGTCTTTGCAGAATATGTGAATGTTTTTGAGATACTTTCACAGCTGAATGTTTTTTCTTTTTTTATTTGTAGTGTAATGCTCTAACCTGTTCCTGTAATCAAGGGAAACACTCTATTTACACCGCAGAGGGGCGAACAAACAGACTGTTTAAATACAAACACTAAACAGGTTTCCTAACAGCATGCTAACAGGCTAACAGGTTAATAGACATGCTGAAATGTTCCAGTTTGAATCTTCTTGAAGTTTACTGCATTGCTGTTCGCCTTCTTTGTGTCAAGTGGTGGGAGTGGCTTCCACTCTTCCTCAACTTTAAAACGAGTAACATCTGTACAGAACATCTGTAGCAGTTTGCACCTTCATAAAAGAATCCTCTTACTTCCAGCTGTAATACAAATGTATTACTGTAATACATTTAAAGTATCCTTTCTTCCTCCCCTCTCTATTCTGTCTACTACAAATAATGTGCATCACACCTATACCTGTTCATATATCTTATAGTCCAAGAAGATCCATTCCCCATTGGTGGAGCAGAATTCTAAGTAACCTCTCCTAACCGCTTTTTTCTCCATAGCCTTCTACAGTGGTGCATGGTGTTCTGTAGAACTGCCAATCCTGCGTCAGGAAGGCCAACTTCATCTCTGGACTGGCGTCCCTCCACTCATTTCACTTCTTTGCCCTCACCAAGACCTGGATCTCACCGGAAGACACGGCCACTCCAACTTCCCTTTCTTCTGCCCAGTGCCAGCATCAAGGGGGGGAATTTGAAGGCATTGGACCCACCCCCCCCCCAGTGATTCGCCAGGCCCCCCTACAGACTTTAGTGTTGCTCATATGCAGGGGTGGAATGGCAATCTGTGTGTTCTGGAAAGTCCAGAACGGCAGTCCGGTGCACGGCTGTCGGCCTGAGATCAGTCAGCACCCATCCCCCCAGAATCACGGCCGACACCTCTAGAACATCAGTCCTGCTGCGTATGGAGATATAAACACCTTGTAATGTTTCTGTGCTCTGCACTACATGGCTTGTTGGAAGAACCCCAGGGAAAGCAGACCACGCCAACAGCAGTGCTCCTACATGGGAATGGTGCGACAAGAACCGAACCCTGACCACTAAAGGAAAAACTCTGCTCTTCAGTCTACATCTCTGCACTTTAAAGGGCACATATTGTGTCAAAACCTGTTCATAATCAATTAGTTAATACATTAAATTTAATAAAGGGCTGTCGTGGTGTGTTATGTGATCCAGCACATATGTATAACATCAACACTTGATCAATAAAAAGTCCACATAACTGTCCCAGACTGCTAAGACTCTTCTGTAGCTTATTTAACTCTTAATTTGCTCTGGTTTGATTTATATTTAATCATTTAACTCTGTTTCCAATGCCCCACCTTCTCAGGCCTTTTAGGAATAAGCCGCTCCAGAACAGAAGATCAAAAGCACCAATACTTTGGAACAGGTACTGAAATGTTCAATATTGCATCACATTAATAAAGCATCATATCATATTAATAAGGCATTAGTGCAACAACTGATATATTTTTGGCTGTATTCATTATTGTCCCACTGATGCTGGAATAAAATCTGGGGAATTTTGAGGCCTGGAACTCTTTGTGATGTATCAAATTGCACATTTATACACCGTGTGTATTTTCCATTGTAAATATTTATTGAAACACTGCTATAATTTTACACTGTATATCCTCTATTCTGTCCTTCTAGTTATTGCTGGGATATAGGAATACATTTCACTACATGTCATACGTGTATAATAGTGTGTGTGTGACGAATAGACATTCATTGAAAATTCAGGAACAGACTGTTCACTCACTATCTAAAGTGTCCACCCTCCCATACACATACAGACCCAAAAGAAGACAGTGTTCTTTATTTCACTTGTCAGTGGTTTTCATGTCATGGCTGATCAGTTGAATGGGGAAGAGCCAAAAGCAGGTTTTGAGCAATACGAGGGAAGCTCTACCCACAGTCACGCCATGTACACAAAACATAACTGCAGATTCAGTGGAAGGAATATTCCTACATTCAGCTCTTGGGATTTCCAAGTGGGTCAAGACTTGTGCTTCTAGCCACTTGTAAGTATCAGTTTGACAAAATCACCAGACATGTTACCCAAACATGTGGTTGTCCTGAAAGTAGCTGTTTTTGTAATATGTGGTTCCAAATGACCCCTCAGTTTCTGCATGTGACCATCTTGGTTGGCATTAGACTTCTTTTTTGGCTTAAAATTTGGACCAGCAATTGGATTATTCATCCCAACCCAAGTCCAGCCAGGATCCCTAGGGCCTCATTTATCAAGAGTGCATAGAAATTAGTCTAAATTCCTTCAAACAAGTGAAATTTAGAATGTGCGTAAGAACAGAAAAAGTGAGATTTA
>JBBIGA010031240.1:0-13908 GCA_037576975.1 Alestes dentex | reverse complement strand
ACACACACACACACATACATATATATATATATATATAGAGAGAGAGAGAGAGAGATTTACACATTTAGATTCACACACACATGCATATAGATACACACAGTATATCAAGCTGTTATGTACTGTAAAACAAGAAAGAAGTTGCAAATTACTTACTGCAAATGCAGCTAGTGATTTTATCGAAACTGTACAGAACTATTTTGATTAGCTGAGAGCTGTTTTTTTTCTGAACTCTTCCTGTATGCAACTGTAATGCAACATAAAACTGTCAAAAGCATGAGATCGCGTTCACCAGTTCTTTGGCAACTATGACAAACACACATGGGTTTATTCTTCAGCTCCTGTAGAAGAAACAATGGCTGATTAACTAATCTCAGATTACTCATTGATGCCTGAGACGAACATCTCACTCTTTCCTGCTGAGAAACAGACGCAGCAGTGAGTGTGTGCTCAAAGGCCTGGTGATGGTGTGAGAAGCACAAAGCTTAAATCACTGCAGTTTAGGTGACAAGTTTAGGTAACACAGTGAGGAAAAATTGAAGAAAGGAAGAGATAAGAGAGTAGCAGGAAAGAGGAGAACAGAAGATGAGAGAAGGGAAGAGAGGAGAGAAGGAGAGCAGAGAAGAGAAACAAGAAGAAGTGAAGGGGAGTGGGGTGAAGGCAGCTGTCCAGAGACATGGGGGGGCTCTCCCTTTCAGATGGATTGCACTTAGGAACAGGTCAGCGAGCAAATTTGTTCCAGGGCACGAAGTGGCACGCCTG
This sequence comes from Alestes dentex, assembly GCA_037576975.1. NCBI lineage: Eukaryota > Metazoa > Chordata > Actinopteri > Characiformes > Alestidae > Alestes > Alestes dentex. The sequence continues at coordinate 13,149 of JBBIGA010031240.1, read as the reverse complement.
CCAAACGAAAAAAATGTTTTGTGCTGACGTTTTGGCCTCACTCTATTTCCAGCGACCCGTTTGAATACGTCTCTATCAGCTGGCGCCGCGCCAAGGCTCTGGTGACCTATTTTCACGCAGGAGAGAAACTATGCATCAGGACGCATCCGCTGTCGCTGTCTCTGCCCACACGGACCCACAGTGAAAGCACAGGGCAGGGATGGTTCACGAGGCCCACTCATGCCACACCAGACTGAGAAAATACATTCCCTGAAATTTCCTTCAGGCTTCAGTCAGTGTGTTTTTGTCATTCATGCAGCACACTCATCACATGAGTCCTCTTTGGTCCTTTACTGTTTAAAAGCTTCTTTTATCAACACAGTGAACTGCTTGTTACAGTACTTTCATACAAAATAATGTATCCAAACTGTATTGAAACATTACAAATGAGAGCCAGAAGGTAGACAAGTGGGAAGCGTAGGAAAATAAATAAATTAAAGTAAAATAAAATGGTCCCTTATAGTCACGCATGAACACAGCCCCCGGGGAGCAGTGTGTGGGGACAGTATCTTACTCAAGGGTACCTGAGTGGTGCCACTAGCAGTCCTGGGATTCAAAGCCACAACCTTCCAATCACGAGGTCAACTCCCTAAACACCAGTCCACCAGCTGCCCCAAATGCTAAATATCATATTGACAATTTTTTAAACCTGTAAAGTCGCATAACACTGCATTAGAATAATTTCTATACTTCTGCAACTACAAAAATGCTGATTCCAAACTTTTGAAAATACTGTGGCGGAAAAAAGTGCCCCCATTTCCTTGAGTTTTGCATATTTGTCACACTTAATACTTTCAGATCCCCATCCAAAATGTAATTTAAGAAGAGGAGAAGTTAAGGAAGCACAAAAGTGATCAACGTGTAAAAAAAAAAAAAAAAAAAAAAAAAAAAAAAAAAACACATTGCACCCTCAACTTAATAACTGGTTGTGCCACCTTTAACAGCAACAACTGCCAGACAAGAAGCTTCTTATAGTCAGAGATCAGTCCTTCTCACCACTGTGGTGGAAGTTTCTTTGTAGAATGACTTTAATTTAGAGAGCTTTCAAGCCAAAACTGACAGTTTAAGGTCCTGCCATAGCATCCCAAAGGGGTCCAAGTTGAAACTTCAACTAGGTTACTCCAAAGCTTTCAATGTTGTTTCTTTTAAGCCATTGAGAACTCATGCTGTCTAAATCATATTGCGATCTGAAACAATTTAGTGTGACATATATGCGTAAACGGAAGATATCAGGACAGGGTAAATACTTCATACAAATTCAAATGTATTCTAGCACCCCCGGCCGTCTGATACAGATGTGGAAAATTTGAGAGGAAATGGACTGGCCAGCTTATTCACCATCTGGGGTCTTTTTTTAAATGTACTTAGACTGTAAAGAACAGTCATGTTATGTTGCAACTTCAATCCAGACTAACGTTACCATGGAACCATGGAACTAGTAAATAGGGCAAAAAAAAAAAGCAACTTTCTAAGGTAATTTCAACCCTGACGTAATTCTATAGTACTGTTAAGTTTGGTTTTAGCAGCAAGAGTGACTAAGGGTTTCAGAAGAAACGCTTTACACCAACCTGTATTCATTAAATGCTAAAGAACAGCTTGTAAGCATTACAGCAGCTCTTCATATCAGTGCCCTGGGGAAATTGCTCAGCGCCATGAGTTGGAGTCAAGAGGAGGAGGAGCTGTTGAAATGTCATGAGCACGGTCCTCCAGGCGGAATTGGAAATAAAAACAAAGGGCACCTGAACGTACGTGTGAAGCTGCACTCGCGCCAATGGACCAGGCGTCACCGTAAGTCTAATTAAAACACGAAACCTTCTCCAACATTAACAATGCCACTTTCCAAACAGCAGCACTGGCATTTTCACTGTGACAATCGCAAGATGCAGGCGCCATGTTCAACTCAAACGCTGTGGAAGCAAAGCTGAATGCCATTTCCTTCAACATTTCTAATGGCTTCATAAGGGTACCGAGTCCCAAGTGACCCTTCGAAAAAAAATACGCCATTTTCAAAACAAAGAGCTTTCTCGGGAAAACTACTCTCTAAAGTTATGACTGCTCAACATGTGGCTGAGAATAATCACTGTTTGTTGACTTTGTCCTCCTTTTCCCGGTCTAGATGCCAGAAACAGATAGTGCTCTATTTGGTGCCATGTGCTATGGTTTTATTTTTAGAATGAGGTAACCGGTGCAGTAATCTTATTTTATTAAAAATTCCTTGGATGGGGATCAACATCAGTGGAGCGCAGGCAGACATGGATTGACCCCGTTCCCCTAACCTACAATCCAAGACTTGACCCCTCCTGAACAGCTGAGAGGAGGCAGGTCTGCTGGAAAAGGAGCCAGACTTCATCAAAAGACCATGAACAGAAGTCATTTACACTGGAGTGAAGATGAAAGATTCAGAGATTTGAAAATATGACCAGTATATATGGCATCATATGGCTGATGGTATATTTTGTAAGAGGTTTTGTAACGTTAACAGTGTTTAGACACATCACGCTTCTTCAATTAAAAAAAGAAAAACCTGGAAGCAGCTCAGTTTTTCAAGATATGTTATGTTAATTTGAATATTTTTTTTCTATAGAATTTATTACTTAGTATTAGCCTTTAATATTCTGTTTAATTTACTGTAACTATACTGTGCAGTCTCAAGGACATTTCAAGGGCACATTTGACTACATATTGTACTTGTATAACTGTGTACGTGACAAATAATGAATCCTGAATGTTGAATAAGTTAGACTGCAATATCATAAAAAAAGTCAAGCAAAACATCTCATTCAGTGCAAGATGAGCTTTCATAGAACTACACCCAGGCGTTCAAGGTGTACAGTCTGTACTGTGTCTGTCTAAAAACAGAACTTCACAAATGGCATAAATGCACCGCAAGGAAAGATTAAATACAAGACAAACTCAAAGCTGGACGACTCACACAACTAGGCAAAAGTAGGAATAAGATTCTGGGATTTCTGAGATTTTTGTGTCTGTTTAATATGTTAACTACTTCTTGAACATCATGGCTGTTTTGCTTGGCTGTATAAACCTGTAGAACTAGACTTTAAAAGCTAATGACGCTCACCTGCCCCTGGAATGATGGCTAGCTTCGTTTCAACCAGTCCCATTTTGGCAGACGTAGCTGTAAATAAAAAAAATACATAATACAATATAATACTACAATATGATAAAATATAGGATATTCTCTGCTTCGAATTTGAGGGGGTTCTATTAGTCCGGTTCAAAGAAAAAATCTGCTAACGACTGAAATTGCAAACTCTGAACCGTGACTTACACATATAACCGTGACACACACACACACACACACACACACACACACACACACACACACACACACACACACACACACATATATATATATATATAAACAGAGCATAACTGTTTTGTTGTCATATTACATATGATGGGCCACTTTGAAACAGCTGCAAAAACATCTAAGGTTACCATGAACAATGACAAGTGCCAGCTAGAGGGGTATATAACACTGGGCTATGGATCACTGACACTGCTCCAGAGTAAGGGAACTCATCTCAGAGGAGTTGGAGTGGCATTTGAGATCCAGAACTAATTATCTAACATCAAAACCTGACACTAAATATTCTTATGGCTGAATGCAATCAATGTTCCAGTATAAAACCTTCACAGAAAGCAGAGGCTGTGACTGGAGAAACATTCCCAATTAATACCCCGGATTTCAGAACAATTGTTGGATGGGCAGAGACCTCACAGTTTTGGAGAATGTGTACTTTATCCACATATTTTCCAGCTTTACTAACACAACACAAGTGTGCTGAGCAAGTTACAAAACATGAAGATATGCAATTCAAATTTGTTCTATTATTTTCTAGAACGTTTCTAAAACAGGAACTCTGCGACACTCCTGCCACCCAGTAGCAACAATAACACCCTAAAACATTCTTGCTACTGAAAGTGCCTCAGAAATGTGCCTTAAAGAATTCAGTGCGAAAGCATATGGTGTGTGGCTTCTGCTAAGTGGGAAATGTGCTAAAGCATCACGAGCAGATTTCCAAGTCCAAACTTGGGTGTGTGAGCTGAGAAAGCAAGAGTGAAGACATCTGTTCACTGTCAGTGCAATACAATATGTGGGTGTTAATTCACTAGAGAGGACTGCAGACACACACTCACAGAGTCAGTGGGTAAATCAAAGAGGAGCCACAGTGCACCCTCCTTACTACACTACACAGACAAAAGTATTGGGACACCTGACGGTTACACCAAAAGGAACTTTCATGACACTGCATATAAATACATAGACTTTAATATGGAGTTGGTCTCCTCATTGCAGCTATAACAGCTTCCACTCTTCTTGGAAGTCTTTCAACAAGATTTGTGCTCATTCATTCTGTAGAGCATTTATGAGGTCAGACACTGATGTTGGACGAGAAGGTCTGGATCACAATCTCCGTTCCAGTTCATCCTAAAGGCACTGGATATAGTTGAAGTCAGGGCTCTGTGTGGGCCAGTCAAGTTCTTCCACACTGAACTCATCCAACCATGTCTTCATGGAGCTCGCTTTGTGCACTGGGGCACAGTCATACTGGAATAGAAAAGGTTCTTCTAATAATAATAGTGTAATTATTGGTCGTTAAAACTGATTAAAACTAACCTCAGATATTCCCAACTCACTCTGTTCACAAAGTTGGAAGCATGGCATTGTCCAAAATGTCTTGGTATGCTGAAACATTAAGATTGTCCTTCACTGGAAGGGGTCTAGCCCAAACCCTGAAAAACAGGTGTCCCAATACTTTTGTCCATGTAGAGCATTTAGGGTCTTAGGAAATCTAACATTCATCAAGACTGAAGGACGTGAGGTAATGAGGCACCGGCTTAATACTGATATATGTGAACACATACATTAAACTAGAATCATTGTTGCTATTCAAATATCTGCAATGACTTATAAATATTTTATATTGTTAAAGAAAATGCTATAATGTTAAGAATATAAAAATAACAATCAATAAATAATAAAAGACCTCATTTGTTTGCTGTGAGCAGTCAGCATAAAAGAAATTTGATTATCTGACTGTTTGGTTTATTTAGTGATTCATCTTTATGTTTTTGATGTGACTCATTTGAACAAGCCACCTCTTTTTTAAACTTCACCAACTTGTAAAAATGTAAACAAAGCTATTCTGAAAGGTTTGGCAAGTAATGTGTCATTCTAGAGAAGATTATCAGAGGCAGGGCTGTTCACAACAGTGGTGAAAATAACCAGATGTCCGAAGTGCCTGAAGTCTCTAAACCTCACAGAGAGCAGTTAGGCAAAATGTGTATGAAAACATGGCTTGATGCCTGAGAAATTGTTTGTACGATAGTCTTGCGATACAGTTTTCAATTTTTAAAAAATCGGAGGCAGTGAGGTGCATTCAGGGAAAATAATCATCGAAAATGTATTTTTTCCATCAACATTACATATTAAAAAACAAGACCCATGAAAGCCCACTAGTGATTCTGGATAGCAAATGAAATAGTTATATCCGTGTTACATCTAGATTTCGCAACACTCGGTTCCCATCAAAACCACTGTGATAAAAACTGAGTTTCTCTACAGTGAAGTTTTCACATCAAACCACTGTGAATGACATTTCAACCACAGAGTTATACACACATATTGACAAAAGGGTGGACTTCTCCTTTGACATATTACCAACTAATGAACAAACAATGAAAGACATTGACTAGAGGTCATTTACTTCAGCTATTACTTTTCAAGAACATATTAAAAAAAACTAGGATAAAAGATTTTAAATGGACAGCATGTTTCTAGTGTTTTTCTTGAAAAATGTGAGCCTCATAGCTCCACATTCTAAAGGAATGCCACTGGGATGGTACCCTTAAGGTTATGATTCAGTACCTTTAGTTAGGGAACATATTTCTACCATATTCCATTGCAATTTTTTTATGTTGCACTCACTCCATACACCCTGTCCTGACTTGGTCTTTCTATTATATCTTTCTTCTTTAAAAGATTAGGCTAGGCAAAGGTACAAATATGCCATTTTCCCCTGAGTAATATCTAATTATGAAACAAAATTGGACATCAAGGACTGTTGTACTTTTGAGGGTACATTTACACTGTTTGTACCTTGATGAACAAAGAATGTACCTGCATGGAGCTAAAATTAAAAAAAAAACTAAACCAAACACATCTTAGCTGATCAGCTGCATCTGGGGTAAGTGGAAAATTGTATAAATGTGATTTTTGCCAAACAATGCCTTATATAATATACATAATATTTAGGTGAGTTCAAGTATCCACTATATGTACAAAAGTACTGGGACACACCTGTTGAGGTTTCAGGGTGTGGGCTAGGCCACTTACTTCCAGTGAAGGACAATCTTAAAGCTTCATCATGCCAAGACATTTTGGACCACACCATACTTTGTGGACACAGTTTGGGGAAGAACCTTTTCCATTCCAGCATGACTGTGCACAAAGCAAGCTCCATAAAGACATGGCTGGACGAGACCCTGACTGGCCCACACAGAGCCGTCACCTCAACCCCATCCAGCACTTTTGGGATGAACTGGAATGGAGATTGCGGGCCAGACCTTCTCATCAGTGTCTGACCTCATAAATGCTCTACAGAAACTGCAAAATCTTGTTGAAAGACTGCCAAGAGGAGTGGAAGCTGTTCTAGCTGCAAAGGGGGAGCAACTCCATATTAAACTCTATGTATTTGAATGCAGTGTCACTAAAGTCGGTCAGGTGTCCCAATACTTTTATAGTGTATATTTGTTAATTAGAGCATACTTCGTTTGAAATCCCTTGATTACCTAAATCATAATAGATCATAATCCCACCTACCAGTGCAAGTCTTACCTGCTATTCTAATGTCACAGGCCAAAGCCATCTCCAGCCCACCTCCCAGTGCAGCTCCATCAATAGCTGCGATAGTGGGCATGGGCAGGTTACCTAAGAAAGGGAGAATAAGAGTTAACCTAGATACTGCTTCCCTTATGACTTTTCCCAACTGTAATACTCAGCAATAAACTTTCAGCCACTCTCTCACAGCTCACCCCGGACTAGAGGAGTTTAATTCGATTGAAAATTAGTACACATGATCCAATTAACCAGTCAATCAAATGTGAACTGAGTCATGCCGTGGAAGCAGGCTAACACAAAACTGTTTGTGGGAAATTAGAGCGCAGTAAGAGAGAATAAAACTGGCAACATATTTTAATTTTACAAATTCTTGAGCTGATTATTCGCAAATGGAGTTGGAAGTAGATTTCTAGTTAACAGTATTGAAAATATAAATAAATATAGGAACCTTGGAGTTCCTTATGTGAAAAAGGAAGACCATCTTTCAGGGTCCAGTTATTCTGTGTAATCTGTTTCAGTTAAAACTTTTTAAGGAAAATACAAAGGGGGTGTATTAAAGTCTTATTAATAGTTTAGTAAAGCACAAATCAGACACTTGGCATTGACTTACCATTAAGCTTCATTCATTAGACTATGTCAGAACACAAAAAGGGGTCTGTTATGTCAAAATATATCACATAATTAAAATGTAGTAGCAAGATTTTGTTAAAATAACCTAAAACTACTATAAAATCAACATTCTACTCTTACTGACATCTGAAGTGTACTGCTTTAGAGCTAATATAAGATTAATAAATCTAACATTTTTTCTAAAGTAGACCTTTAGTAAGCACTAAAGTGCTTTAGTGAGTTGGGAATATTTGATGTTAGTTTTAACCAGTTTTAACGACCAATAATTACACAATTATTATTACGCTGGTATAATAAGATTATAAGAACTGAATTACGGTGATAATTCATGCTCAACAATTCTCATAAGAAAGGTCAAGCAAGTCATTCTCACATTATAGTAATTTGGAATTTGCGTGCAATGCAATGCATGTCCCTTAAAATAAAATGGTACCAAAATATCTCATCTTATTTCTATAGTTCTTTGTTATTGGTTTCATACTTTCAGTGAAGAAGATGTGTCACTTAAGGGATAGCTTCCCTAAAAATACTTGCCATGTTATTATAATTACTATAAACTATTTACATATGGCCGGTTCACAATCATTTGTACACAACAGTAATTTACTGTTTTACAGTAATAATGCATAATTACTACAATGATTAAGTCATCCACAGTAATATAATGAGCCACTATAATAGCTGAATTTACTGATTTCTATTTTAGAAGTAATGTTGAGAGCTAATAGTTTCAAAGTTTCATACCTGACTCAGAGGCTGTTCTGGAGTAGTGGCTGACATGCTTGGTTTACTGCTCATAGTCCATGTATCATAATTACAAGGTGAGTTTTGCAAAAGCTGTTCATCTCAAAAACCTTCCTAGATGCAGTTTGGAAAACTCTTCTCATAAACCAATTCACGACTGTTGGCAAGTATATACATATAGGAAAACCTGGTCCACTTAGATAGATTGCTCAAGACAGATGGCCTAAGACATATGTTTCCAATACATTTCCTAACAGGCAGAGAAATATAATTCTCACCATGTGAGAGGTAAGCTTCTGATAATCTATCACAAAACAGAACTCACCACACCAATCTCAATTAAGTGAGGCAATGTGTTGTGCAAAGTATCTGTAATCATGGTATTAAGTGATACACAGTAACAAATATATCTAATTGACTTGGCTCTCATGAATGTGTGTAAATGCTGATATTGACACTTATAAGATTTAAAAAATGACACAAATAAGTTTAAAAAATTCACATTCTTTATGAATCGGCTTAGTGATTAGTGAAGATTTTTCACCAGGGCATTCGATTAGAACTTTTGTGTTTTTGTGTTCATCACTGAATGACAGGAAACCCACCTCAGCACTTTGATAAGTTGTTAAGCTTAAAACGCTCCAAATGTCTGTGAAAGTGGATCTGGTCTAAGGAGTATTAAATCCTGTGAGAGAAGTGCATTCATTTTTTTTTTTTTTACCCAACACAATACTTGATTTACTGTCAAAACAAGTGCTAAATCACTTGATTACTCATATAACTGAGATTGACAGCCCTAATTCCACATTATTGATAACACACTTACAAAATAATATTCTACAGTAAAAAGCATATCATTGCTGTCAGAACAAAAACTTTTATCTCCAAACAAGAAACTTTAAGGATAAGGAAAAATGCTTTCAACTTTCAATGTAGGTTAAGGTAACAAGCTATTATTCTAAATACTTTTAGAAAATTTCTATGGGTTCCTTCATTTGTTTTTATACCATTGAATTGTTTATAATGACACATTTTCCGCTGGCACAAGTAACCGTGCCGTATTGATTCAGCACTGCAAATAAAGCGACCCTTACCCAAGTCGTACCCGTACTGTCCCAGCTCTACTTGAAGGCAGGGCTAAAAGTTGGCCGCAGCTGAGCTAACTTTGTGATTGGTCGAAATGTTGTCATGACAATAAGCAAAGAGACCACTTTTAGTTTTTACTGTTCGTGTAAAAAAAACAAAAAAACAAAGGAGATACAAACTAACAACTAGGAAGTCACATTGAAGAAATTTGTGCTTGTTCCCAAGGCGAACGTCAGTGGTAGTTTTCTATGACACTGACAAATTAACCTTTATTACTGTAAGAAATGTGAAGGTGTTTCAGGCCACCACTAACAAGTTAGCTGGGTTAGGTTTTCATCACACAGCTAAAGAATGTCAAAAAAATCTAACAACTAAAGCAAGACTATAAATAATAGAAGACCACAATATCAAAAGCAGTTCAGGCGGAAAACTTTTAGCTGGTGCGACTCTATGGATGCAGTTTTAGCCAACAACCTGCGAGGAGAGAATTGCGCTGCGGACACACTGAATCCAAGAGGCAAGTATCCTACCCACTAGGCCACACCTGTTTGTGTGTGCATGTCTTCTTTTCTTGCTTGTTAATTAAAACCCTGGATTTTGTTTCGAAGCAATATCTTCAAACATATAAACTACTTTACAATAAACAATCAACATTTTCCTTTAATGAAAGTAACATATTTCTGTTTACTTACCTAGTTCTGTAATGAGCGCTCTTGCTTTGGAGACGAAAGGCCCAACTTCACTCTGATGCATTTTGGCTCTCTCTTTCAAGTCAGCACCTGTTTAGGGATCATCAGTTTATCATTTCCAAATGAACTGTAATAACTATGCTAACATTAGTAAACTTTTCTAAGTACATGAAAACTCAAAATACCTGCACAGAATACCCCAGGCACCATGCTGCATAAGATGACACTTCGCACTTTGTTGTTCTTTTTCACCGACTCAACAGCCTCAGACATCTAAAGGAAATGAGGCAGTAAGGACAACATAATTCACCCTCAAAGCAGACTGAGGTGACACTAAATTACATGCAATTAAAAGGAAGTTATACTTACCACCTTCACAAGGTTTTTACTGATGGCATTTTTAGCTTTAGGCCGATTCATCCCAAAGACAACAATCCCTAAACATGTGAAAGACTTCAGTCAGTCAAGAGTTTAGTCATAAAGCCTTCTCTGTTAGCCAGAAAAAAACTAAGTCACACATTTAGTGCCTAAAAAATAGATAAATTCACAAATTCACAGATCTGGCTTCTGTCTGTCATGTTTGTAATATTTACTGTATTTTGTTGGAATAAACATTTGTCCTGTATATCTTTATCACCTTTGTTTAGCCATTTCATAGTTCACATTAATTCTCATAAATTATTTGATAACTTTCTTGGCTCGACTCAGGGGCTCATTTCACTTGTATAACAATGTATGTGACAAAGAATCAAATCTTGAAAATTACATTGCAAGGTTCATAAGATGGACAACCCTAAAAACATAGTTAAGGACATTTTTCCTGTACATCTTGCTTGTTAATTTTCTGAGCTGCTAATTCTAACCAGGGTCTGCTGGAGCCCATCCCAGACCTCATGGGGTGAAAGACAGAGAAACACCCTGAACAGGTCGTCGGTTCACAGTCACAGCTAGGGGTAGTTTAGCAACTCCAGTTTACCAGGTGCACGTCTTTGGACTGTGGGAGGAACTAAGAGCTCCCAGCAGAATCTCACACACACAAGGAGAACATGCAAACCCCACACAGAAAAGACCCTTGGCTGTCTTGGCTGGGAATTGAACCCACGACCTTCATGCTGAGACGACAGCGCTGACCACATTCTCTTTAGTTTGAGACAGTTTACAGGCTTGTATTGCATTATACAATCAAACCATTGGCTAAAAGGGGACCTTGGACTCTTTAGCAGATATGCCTGAATGCCTCCTACACTGTACCTGTCTCTAGAATGAGATTTTCTGGTTGGCCACCTGATCACCCACTCCACATGGCTGTGGCTGAAGAACTTTTAGCCATTGACTCACCAGCATAAAGTGCTCCACTAAACGCCACAGAAAATCCTTCCTCCCCACTGCCAACAGACTCCATAATTTCTTCCCCTGTCCCACACTCACACAATAATCTATGCAATAACCTGCTGCTACCCAGATGTGCAATTTCTTGTGGTGTGATAAATAATTACACGCAGTATCTATATTATGCGCAATAGTTTATGATGTGCAATAGTCTTACGTGTAATATCACAATTTAGGTCACTACATGTGCAATAGTTTATGTGCAATCGTCTTGCGTGCAGTATCATGTCTTCTGTCACCAATAGTTTATGTGCAATTGTCTTGCATGCAGTATCATGTCTTCTGTCACATTTATGCCATTACTTATGTGCAGTAGTTCACGTGCAATAGTCTTATTATGTGCAAAATCACTACTTATGTAATTTCTGTCACTACTTACGCAATAGTATTAACATGTGCAATATTATCACTTACGTCACAAACAAGTGTACGCGACAGACTTGGTATAGAGTGCACTTCCAAACCACTATTTGTGTTAACTAGTAAACTACATCAGTAGCATTTTATTTATTTATCCATAGTATTTATATCCTTGTCTCTTGCTAACCACAGCCTTTTGTGTACATAGCATAGTGTATTTGCACTAAGCATTTTCTGATTATTTCTGGAGTTTTACTTGATTGGAGATTATTCCTGGAGAGTTCAGAACTGACTTATATCATATTTTCTGTTGTTCTTGTCTTTGTGTCTCTGTGCAGTTGTAGCATAAGCAGTTTTTCCAGTATCAATGCATTTTTCTGATTCTGATTCTGTTAAAACCTACTTCTGTTGGTGAATATTGACTGTGGGAGAAACTCTGGGGGAAAAAAACTTTGGGGTGGATACTAAAAAAATAGACTTTTCCTAGTTGGCAAATGCTGTAGGAAGTCAGACAGATAATGGTATTTATTGGAACCTGAACCTCACGCCTGTATTTATTAACCTCAACAGCAGTGGCTCTGCTTTTTTTCTTTAATGCTGCGGGGGGATTCCTAATGGCCGTATCACGTATTTGCAGAATGCATGATGGGTATTGTAGTATGAGAAGGCTGATGGACAAAAACACAAAAAGGGCGATTTTATGAGGCTGAGAGACGCAGAATACATTGCATGAAAAATAACATTTTTGAATGCAAGTTTTAGGCCGGAATATTCCGTGTAAATATATTGTATATGCAGGAGTACTGCAAGGTTGACCAAGGGGACAGCTGGTCATTGAGCCTGGAGCTGTCAGGCTGAAGGACTCCCATGAGAGGGTTCTCCTCGTCCTCCTACAGTATGTATGCCTTGCAGCTCGTCTCACTTTCTTCTACCCACCAGTCAGAGAGCTGAACAGTGTATAGTGTGAGGAGGTCATGCCGCAGGCTGTAGTTGTGGACAGTGTGGACAGTCTACCTGAGTCATCTCCGTCCAGAAACCTGACGCTCAGCTCCTCCCCCGGCCTGGAGTCCGAGCTGTAGCGCCTGGTGCTGCAGGCGGCCCGCTGCAGAAGCTCCAGGCTGGCGCTCCGGGTTCTGGTTCTGGCCCGGAGAAGAGAAAATAGCGCAGAGCGCGCGAGGAGCGCCATTCCGCCCCGGACCACTGCGGCTTTCTGTTTCCACTCTCAACCCTGACCCCCTCCCAGTGACGCAAGAGTACCACGTGACTCCGCTCACAGCGACACCACGGATTTCCCTTCTGAAATAAGTGTGTGTGTATATATAAATATAAATATATATATATATATAC
>JBBIGA010031229.1:0-13910 GCA_037576975.1 Alestes dentex | reverse complement strand
ACATCTTATTTAATGAGGAAAAGTATAAAAACACTGCTGTAATCGACACTCTCCTCTCACAGTGAGACCAGTTGGATTGTGAAACAAAAAAAACGTTCCTCAAAGGTAATTATTGCCATTTTGTTTAAGAGTGAACGAGAGATTTGTTCTGTAAACGCTGCATAATTTCATATTTTATGTTTTGTCATTTCCATGAAAATGATGCTTTAAAGAACATTTTTTAAATTTGGAAATTAGGAGAAATATTGTCAGCAGTTCTTAAAAACGAAGGCAAAGCTGTTCGGTTCAATACTGCAGCTATAAAAGATAAAACCTAAGAAACTGAACATTTTTGCACTGGCTGCTTATTTTTTCCAGAGCTGTATATTGGGTAATTATATTGGGTAATTTTTCAAGCCCCAGTTTGATGAAGCAAAAGACAATAAATGTGTTAATAGTGATATCAGTATCAAGTCTGTAAACTACACAGAGTCGAGTATAATTATGTCTCTCAGGCACTTTTACTCATCATGAGGGTGACCAGAGGGGGGCATTCACAGGTTTGGGGCAGCAGCCAGTGGGCATGATGTTAATGGGCAGAAAGAGGGGGAGGCTGGTGGCTGTCTGGGAAAAGGTCATTTGCTTAGAATTATGGGGGATTTCATGAGAGTGGTGAGTTTTAATGCCAACCTTTACAGTGGAACCTCACAGGGATGCCTGGACACCAAGAACCCTAACCTGGATTTAAAGCCTACAAGGCATCAGAAAACACTGCCATCCACACGCAGAGAGAACAAGGACGGATAATGCACTGAACAGTTTGGACAAACCAAATGTTTTGAAACTTTTTAAGCATTTTCAATGAATGCTAGTGTTTTTACCATTTTCTATAAAACCATGGATTTCAATATTGCCAGTGTTAGGGGCTTCCAGTCATCTTGCCTCAGACAAAGAGGCATATGTGGAGCATTAGGCTATAAAATTGGTTTTGCAAGCATATGCCAACGTTGCAGAGGACATAAAACGCCTTTCTCTGTGATTAGGAAAGTACAGGGGTTACAAAATCTGCGGGATATCTATGAAACGTTTTAAAGTGGAATGGCTTTTCTGGATGAATGCAAACAGCTCGGCTTTATGGGAGGAAACCAGAGGGCGGTCTGACCGAGTGGTTTCGAACAGACAAGTACACAGATGCTTCTACATTAAAACACAAAATTGATTTGAGTGACTCTGAAGCTGCATCACTGAATGGCCATCATTCATCTCGCTTTCATGATTAGAGCTTAAGAGATTTGGTGCATAAGTGATGTGACCAAAGGCAATTATGTTGTGCATTTCATGTCAGTTAATGTTGTTCACTTCAGTTTGAGGCATTTCAGTTAGACTGACTTTTAACAGCGTGTGGCAGTTGTCGTTTCTTCAACCCTGCTACCCCAAAAATGGTGCAACAGCTGTCACTGTGGTGGTACCAGAGATAAGTCTTAAAATAAAGGAATGTAGTATCGTAACAGCTGTGATAGACCTGCTCGTATCTTTAGTGTTTATTACATAATAACCTGAACCCAATTATTTGAGATGGCTGCAATTGTTTGGACTTTAAAGAGACAGTAGCAACAACATCCTGTTTAATTCTAAGGGAGTGCTGAGGATTCACATTTAAGACAGATGAACAGATGTAAACAAACAGACAAAGTTTAGAAGAATAAATTAATTTTATTTCTCTAGAAATGCACACATTTGTGCACCAATATCCAGCATTAATTTAATATCCGAGCTGAAACTGCTCCGGAAAAAATACCACTGCAAAATGTTCAAGTTCTCAGGTTTTATCTTTTATAGCTGCAAGTATTGAACTGAACAGCTTTGCCTTAGATTTTAAGAACTGTTTCTTAATTTTCTAAACAAGATGCGATTCAGGTGTTCAATTATTTAGTACCTCATAAAGCATAATGAGGTGCTTGTGTAGGAATTTAACAGACACTGGCATGGAATAGTCATACTCATAGAGACTGATTTCAAAATAAATTGCAGTGCCCTCTTATTTTATAACATCTTATTTAATAACGTCCCTGACAGCGTTTGTGCAAAACCCTAAATCTTGCGTTCAGCGCAATTGATTAAACTTGCACAGCATAATTGATTGAGGTTCTTAATACTGTCTGGTCAATATCATGGCAGCTCTGTCAGAGAGACACATAGGATGATATGGACCGGATTGAACTGGAGCAGCAGAAGAGATGGAACAGGAACAAACTGACACAAACACAGAACGCAGATGGAGTGAATTGGAGCGTGACATGGGCCTCGCCACGTACAACACAAATACCAGCAATCAGTGAGAGCAGAGGTTGTGTCTCTGGTCTGGATTAGCAGTTCAAAAGTAGATGCCAAACTCCATCAAACAGCAACAAGTGAGCGGCCTGTCAGCTTTTCCTCCCGAAGAGAATGGGAAGACCCTCCTGCCAAGACGGCATGTGGCACAACTCAGGTTCTGGTCTGACTCCCAGTTGGAGAGTTGACCCCTGCACCGCTCCGTGTTTCTACTGGATGCAAAACAACCAACAAATTACTTCTCTGTAATTGCTGGATCCAACTCTGGCAGGATATTTAGAAGGAAATTAGCTAAAATAAGTCTTTATGGAAACTTAGATTGCGCCTCATTCTGCTTGGGTGTTGACACAGAGTTCATCATAGAACAGACTGAATTTTCACGGTGAGAGAAGTCTTGTCCTCTTGGGCTCTTAAGTATCGTGATGTTGTGTCTAATGGTGCCTGCTAGGTCAGTGGAACCCCTGGCATGCCAGGATACTTGGGATAAGAAAATAAGAGCAGATTCTTTTACTGTTCCTTGTACACTGAAATGTCTCTCCAAAATGATCCTTCAAACAAAACTGACTAGGAGACAAAGAGCAAACAAAAATACAGTTTTTGAATGATCATTTCACTCACCGAAGAAAAACGCTATCCAACATCAACTTGTCCCAGTTGATTTTAATCGGAGTGGAAAAGCTTATGAAGCTATTTCCTAGTTCTAAACTTCCCCAAAAGCATTAGTGACAATTCCATGATGTCCCAAAAGAAACCAGATGAACATCTACAGAAAATAATCTTTTCCATCAGCCCGATGTTCTGCTTTTGACAGCATTCCACAGTAAGAACATCAGACCAACAAGTCAAACATAGTAGCATGACTGTGTTAGGATCCTTTGCTAACTCAAATGAAACAAAACTGCTGTTCTGGAGTCTTGAACGCCATTGAGATGCTGTGGTAGGGCCTTACATGGGCAATTCATGCTTGAAAGCCGAACAATATGACTGAATTAGAGCAATGCTGCATAGAAATATGGGCCAGAATTCCTTCACAGCATTGTGAGAGAATGGCATCCCATCATTGGAAGCCGTGGCCATTCCCAAGCACCAAGGAGATCCAATACCTTTTGGATAAGTTGGGGTACTGTATGTGATCCAGAAGCACACTTTTGTACCAGACCTTATTAATATTTTTTTGGCTGAATGCAAACAAATGCTCACGGTTATGTTTCCAACATCTAGTGTGATGGGCTTTGCCAATAGAAACTGGTAGTGCAGCAAAAAAGGGCAAACATTTCAGAAGGAAATCAAGAAATCTGACAGATCTTATAATGAGTTTTTTTGCTAAATGTGATCACAACTGGATCACAATTTGGCAGACTTCAAGCTTATTGGACATCATTTGCAAACAGTCTTGCTCACACAAAAAGCACAGAAAGATGGCTATGAAATAGGACAAGCCAAAATGAGGGGGCCAAGCTGTGTTTGCACTGGGGTTTTCCTATGGAGGGTGGATGAGGGAGAACTCCCAAAGCCGAATAATTGGTATGTTTTGCTGTGTGTGATGTTGTAGGTGGCCTGTGGTTGGCACTCGCTCCAGGCCTTCTGTCCAAACCACATTTGCCATCGCTGGTGTTGGCATGGTAATCCTGCTGGAATGCTCTCACGGAGAGTCTCAGGCTCCACTTACCCTTCATAAATGGCTCAAATTGCATTTCAGTCCAGCAGTTGATCTACGGCACCTATTTATCTAGCTGTTTTTGACAGGAGTTTAGCGGGCTCGCGTTACGAAGAGGCTTGGGTGTTTGCTTTGAGGTTTACCTCGCTATGGAGTTATATAAATAAGTGAATATACCATTTGTACAATAAAACATGAAAAATGGAGTTCTGCTAAAGAAATAATCAGAGACTGACTTTTCAAAAAGTCAGGACAGGGGGAAGATATCCAAAATCTACATTGCCTGCTTAGACGAGCCTCCAAATCTGTGAAGGTTAAGCATAGTGTGTTTGTGAAATTTTTATATTGATAACGAGGTTATAAGGAGTGTTTCATGATGACTAGCCTTCTAAAAATGGAACAATAGATAGCAGCCAGTCAGAGCAGAGGTCATTTGCACTTCACAACAAAAACTCAATCATTTTTGGGTTGGTTTTTATTTTCACTTTTTTGCATAGTTTGTGAACACCAGTTGACAATGAATGGATAAATACAAATGGTCCAAATTCATGTGGAAAAAATCTTTTTATATTTACAAGTTATGATGGTTTTCACCTTTACATTTTGGAGACTTTGTTCCAATATCCATGATTTATCTGTCTTTAAGGCACAATAATGCAAACCTGTTTAATTATAGGCGAAAGAATGTTTAATGATTGAAGATAACTTTTGGCAAAAAAAAAGTGTAAAATTCAAAAAAGTGTAAACTAGAAAGAAAAAGTAAGAGACACAGATGCAGCTCAGACCAGTTCAGCAGCAGTTCGTCCTTCTCAGAGCTCTGCAAAGACAAACTAATAGATGAACTCAGTACTATTCCAACACATTCCAGCATTCACATCCAGTCATCTGTGGGACTGTGAAGGATAAGAGTTGCTTTCTCTGGCTCTTAGGTGTCAAAATGCCATGTCTGGCCTGCGAGTTCCATGGCTTCCCTGGCATACCGAGCCTCATGGGATGAGAAAAGCAGAGTAAATTCCTTTACCAATAACGCATGACCCACTGTCCTGTTCCCAGGCTGGGCGTTTGCATTTGAGACCCATGATGCCATGTCTGACCACGACTGCAAATCTCATTGACTGTATAGTAGGGATGCATGATATGTCAATTGTCAATCATTATCATGATATTTGCAGTACTAATATCATATCGCAGAACTGTTCACGCACCGTTGCCACCTACTGGATACAGTTTGACCTGCAGTAGTGAACAAACTCAAAACATAGTTAATTATGAAATGTAAATATTATTGTAATATATAATTTTTATGTTTAACATTCTTAGCATATGTTTATGCATACGTAAACATATGTTTGAAAGGCTTGTTTTTCAAAGTTTCAGTTGTTCATCATATAACATTCACACAACTGAAAGGGCAGCTGGTGTTTGGAAATGGTGCATGGTTTTCTAATGACAATGACGATGTGACATAGTGGCATTTAGGGCAAATGAGGGGCATTGTTAACAAGTCCATTAGCTCCCATGAAAGGGAGGAGGGGATAGTGACCCTCCCACATTTACAAGAGACTTGGTGGCTTCATCACCCTGGGTTACACTACTGGAATGTCTGTTATGAGTGTGAACACGTCTGGATGGATGGATTGAATGGAGCATCCACCACTACTCTGAACCTAAAAACAAAACGTGGAATCGCAGCAAATATGTTGAAGTTCATGTAATATTGATACTCAAGGTCTCCACATTTTTCTGGCCATCCTGCACAATTTTTGCAGACACAAGTTGTAGATACTGCCTGGAGCTCAGCTGAGAATGAACAATAAAGAGTGACTGAAGTTCAAAGTGAAGTTACTATTGGTTGTTTAATATAACTATTTTAAAAGTACTACCTGCAATGCACACACTCAGACAACCAATGTTTGTACAGTTCTAATCTGAACAGTAAACAGAGGTAGTGCAGGGGATACAGTCGTATGAAAAAGTCTACATGGCCATGGTTAGATTAGGTTTTGTTGATTTTCTAAGAGAAAAGTACATGTCCTCTACAACACACTGCACATTTAAATGCACACTTACTGTTAATTCACTGAATTTAAAATATTTGGAAAAATATCAAATGTGGCTTGTGCAAAAGTCATGGCACATTTTTTCCAACGAATTTCTGTTTCAGCAAATAAATAGAAAGTGTTCACTCAAATTTCCCCAAGAAAGCTATATTTAAGTTTGTTGTCTGTGGAGGGTGTGTGCTCATTTTCATTTAGAAAATCAACAAAAGTTATTTTGGAATGTAATTAGATAGGGAGGGGTTGATTTTTTTGTGGTTAGAAAGAAGTATGTGTGGTTCAGTGAAAAGCCTACCAATATAATATAAATATGATTTTATTTTTTTCCCCTAACACTTACAGTATATTTTAACTGTGGGCAGGTGGTGGTGTTGTAAGTCGCTTTGGATAAAAGTGTCTACCAAATGAATGTAATGTAATGTACTGTAATGTAATGTACTGTACTGTAATGTAATGTAATGCAATGTACTGTAATGTAATGTACTGTAATGTACTGTACTATAATGTACTGTAATGTAATGTACTGTAATGTACTGTACTAAAATGTACTGTAATGTAATGTACTGTAATGTAATGTAATGTAATGCTGAAGGTTATGTGCAATGGCATTTTCAAAGAGGGCCTTTAACCCAAAAAGTACAACTGAGGATCACCAGCGGTGTTCTGTTTATCTGTGTGCAGGATGGCAGGACTGCTCTGCACATCGCTGCTGCCCACTCCAAAGACGACCTCGTGAAGCTCCTAGCAAGAAAAGTAGATCCCAACACTCCTGGAGGGGTGAGATTGCCTTTTTTAATCCATTGTCTTTTATCTCTCTATAAAGGGGGTCCTCAAGTTACAACAGAGCTCCGTTCCTACGGCAGTGATGTAACACAAATTTTGGTGTAAGTCGAAACACACCCTAGCCTGAGTTAATAGCCTGAGCTATCCTAACACAGCTGTACAATCTGTAAACACAATTAAGAAAAAATTACAAAAAAAAAGTGTAAAAAAATCGACATGATAAAGGCCAAAAACTCACCAAACAAAGCAACACAAATGGAACACGCACTTATATAAGCGCCCTCCCACACTCATACTGTGCGTTACTGCGTATTCTGCGTATTCTCTGTACTCTTCACCTGCGCACCACTAAACTAGTTCGCCCACATGAGCATCGTAAACTTGAAACGTTGTATGTTGAGAACCTCGTAACTCGAGGACTGCCTTTATTCATCTCTGTTTAGACGACTCCTATATCCTGATACGGAAATTTGCATAGAACCACCCCTCACATGTCGAGCCCCACCCACTAGATTAGTTGAAGATCCACCGTTTTTGTCTGCTGGTTTTACAAGCACGCATAAGACGCTGAGAGCTATGGCTACAGGCGAAGGCGAGTCACTCATGAAGTGTTGTGTTCATTTTGCTCTGGGTCTCGACTCGTGTCCAACATATAGGGCTGATAGCGCCTCTGTTTACTGCCATTTTCAAGTGTGGTAAATGAGCAGCGCAAGCATGGGATGGGGGGCGTGGCTAGCAACAGCTTATTTGCATAAAAGGGACAGAGCCCTTAAACGGCTCATTTTGAAAGCTGTCAAGAATAGAGCTGGTGAGACTCTTTATGTGAGAGTGATTTTGTGCAAAGAACTTCATGAACATATTTTGTAGCCCACAGACCTGTTATAACCTGTTTAAAAAGAGGTATAATATGTCCCCTTTAAAAGGAACTGATTCAAACATGCACATAATACAATTTGTCATTATCAGCACAATTCGGTCTTTACCTTCGTGTATAATTGTGTTTATATTGTATATTTTGTTCACATGGAGCTATGTGCATATTCAAAGCAAATAAATTATTTGCCTTTTCTAATCTCTTTTATATTCCTCATTCCTTTCACTCTTTCGCTTCTACCTTCCCCACCGTCCGCTCAGCGCCAAGAGACTCTTTCTTCACGCTGAGAAAAGTCTGTGAGGGATAGGATTTCAGTGCCTTTGTGTCTTTGGCTATTCCTTTACAGTGAAACACAGACTGTAAGTGAGCCTGTTATTAGATATCTACAGTAGGTTTTGGCAGGCAGCGCGTGATTGACAGCAACCACTAATTGCCGGGGCAGTAAAAGCGGTTCGTTTTCATTCTGTATGGACACACTGCACTCTGGTTATGCAAACGATCATTCCTAACGTCCCAATCCATCATTTCAGAGGTTATTATAACGATAACCCAGGCAGAATGGACATTTCAGCAATTGTGACACAGTATTCAGAAATGTAATAAAGAAAATAGACAAAGAAAGGGAGCAGGGAGGGAACAGTGGAGGGGAGGGGGAGCCCGATGAGTCACTACAACGGGGCCTGCATGTAGAACAAGTGGCGGGAAAAGTGCCACCAAAACACCACAAGACCGAACCGTGGACTCACACACTCTTACTCCTCACCCAGTCCACCACAGGGTGTGACATGGGAGGACATTCTGTTGGCTAACATTATGAGATTTTAACTGGTTGCTTTGAATCATTAATCTGCGGTTTGAAGCAGATCCGAGGGCATATCAGTCATTAATTCATCTCTAAATGGGATAGTTCTCAAACACAAAAAGATTTTCTTACATAACGTTTTTATAAATTACTCATTCTTAGCTCCCCGTAAGAAAGAGTGTTTTGTGTGTGTGTGTGTGTGTGTGTGTGTGTGCATTCTTTGCATTTTTCCCTGAGGTCCACTTATGACATTTATGTGGTTTTATTTGTCTCAAACAGTAAATGGAAATGACCTTTGTCTAGTTTGAATTGTGCCTCTAAAGTAGTCCCATTTAATTTTGGCTGGAGCTGAAACACTGTAGGCTGAACTGAAGAGCAAATTTCCAAAACTCACTCAGTCCATTTTTTGTGATTTTTTAGGTACCACTGCAATTGGCATATTTTTACATTTCCTCTTTAGTATACTAGTATAAGCAACCAAAACTCACTCAGTCCTTGCATAATACACGGTACAAGATTAGGTGAATTTCCAAAACTCACTCAGTCCAGTCGCACAGTCGCGAGGACTTACTTACCCAGGTCTCCCAGGCACTAGATCAGAAACAAAGATGGCGGATGCTGTGTCATGCAGATATAAATATTAAACTTGTACATAATTTTGTGACATTGAATATCGATTTACTTAAAAATGGTTTGCATTATATTTTTGAAACAAATTTGCCCAAACTAAAATGTGCAGGAGTTGCACTTTGGAAACACTGTAAAATTTCAAGTAAAAAATATTTCCTGTAAGAATTGCTTTCCAACAGGTAAAACAAGTAAAACACGATTTTCCAAAAAAATAATGCTTTGGGACCGAGTGAGGTTTGGAAAGTTGGTTTTTGGAGTTGGTTTTTGTGACATCACAGTGTTTTTGCAGCTAAAAATGAATATATGGACTGTGTGGACTAGGGAGTGAATGTACAATCAACATCTTTTAATCAAAATTGTCCATAATATGGGTCCTGTTATATTAAAAAACAAAAAAAGGTCAGTACAGAATGTAAATCTAATGTTAAATGCAATTATGAATGACTTGGTGTGTAATTACGAGTAAACTATTTTGTAATGTAAATCAGATGTGTAGCAAAACAGCAGTAACTCTTGATTGTTTTCAGTTGTTTCTCTTCCTCTAAACTCCAGCCCAAGGCCCAGCTGCCCTTGCACTATGCTGCATCTCGCCCCACTGGCTCCCCCAGTGCTGTGCAGACTCTGCTCAAACTCTCGAACAAAGAGGCACGTCTTACAGCGGACAAGGTAAAGCCCTTATTATACAGAAATAAACTGTCTGAATCACTGGGCCTGATTACAGGCACAACCCAAGCCTTCACTTCCAATAGCTTCTGCTCAGTCAAATCAACAGCTTGTGGTTTGTTGCATTTGTAAATGAAGTTTGAATTCTGGAAGGAAAATGTGACTGTTGTCAAGATGTTTGGTTTTCCAGAAATGTGTTTCTTGGTGGGTAAGAGTGGGAGAACTGGCAAGGAGTCTCCTTTATTCTCGACTGATTTAAGGCACATGTCATGGGAATTGTTCTCTATGAGCATCTCCTATGCAAAAGGGACAGAATCCCTACTCCTTTCATCAGTTAATGCACTCAATGGACAAAAGTATTGGGACATGCCTGTTTTTCAGAGTTTGGGCCAGGGCAATCTGAATACTTCAGCATACTGAGATATTCTAGACAACATCATGCTTCCAGCTTTGTGGACCCAGTTTGTGGAAGAACCTTTTCTATTCCAGCATGACTGTGTCCCAGTACACAAAGCGGGCTCCATAAAGACGTGGCTGGAGGAGTTCAGTGTGGAAGAACTTGACTGGCCGCACAGAGTCCTGACCTCAGCCCCATCCAGCACCTTTGGGATGAACTGGAACAGAGATTGTGATCCAGACCTTCTCGTCCAACATCAGTGTCTGACCTCGTTAATGGTCTATAGAACGAATGGGCACAAATTCCCACAGAAACTCCAAAATCTTGTGGAAAATCTTCCAAGAAGAGTGGAAGCTGTTATAGCTGCAAAGAGCGACTAACTCTATATTAAAGTGTATGGTTTTGAATGCAGTGTCATTAAAGTCCCTGTTGGTGTAAGGGTCCCAATACTTTTGTCCATATAGTGTAGCTCAAATACTTGTTATCAGTGCACATTTCATTTTATTTCATTATACCCTCCAAGTAAAATACCGCTGTACTAAGAGGCGGGAGGTTTGAAAGTAGCCAATCCGAGAACGTTATTTATTTCTCCTTGCTGCTGATTGGCTGCTGCCCTGTAACGCTGCAGTCTAGAATTTCCCCCGTGGAGCGTCTCGAGTGTTCTCCTGTTTTTCATTTTGTTTTTCTTAAAACCCTGTATTTTTATTACTGTAGATTAAATTAATTTATTACTGCATTTACCTGCTTATCCCAAAGAAAATGACAGCGCATACATCGGTAACATCGGTATTTACACTCTAGCACTGCGGGAGTTCAGTGTAAACTGTACAGTACGGATACGGGTTTACCTTTACATTTTCTTTAAGGATAATGTATTAAACCGAGTTTAAAATGAAATGAAAGTGTTTTGGGAGCATATTTGGGGGCATATTTAGGGTTTACACTATAAAAATAGGCATTTTAGGCATTTTTTTTTTTACCATTTCACAACATCGCAGTTTTTCACCATGCTCTTGGAACATTTACTGTATTCCTTTATCTCTTTGCGACTGTATGGTAAAGTAATTACTCAGCAGGGGCCGTCCAGCATCATATACAGCACCTCTGTGTATGTTCTCTGGTCTTGGCTCTTTGATACGAGATCAAATGAACAGTGTGCCATTGTTTCCACTTCTCTGTTTTTTTTTCGGTGTCCAGGATGGCTGCATTCCACTGTTGCTGGCCGTTGAGGCGGGGAATGTTGGGATCGTTAAGGAGCTCCTCTCTGTCCAGGCAGAGCCCCAGCTCCAGGCCCAGAGAACAGTAAGGCCAACTGGGCGTCACCGCGTGTCTCGCACCCAAAAATCATTACAAATTCTGGTTTTCCATTCAAATATGTCTCCAAATTAAAGAGTGTGAGTCATCGCTCAACAGGTGTGAAGTTCCTGTAATGGAAAGCGCCTGTGGAGATACGATAGATGTTTCAATAACAGCATTTATTGATTTTCCACCCTATACAGTGCAATGGAGTCACATCGATGTCAAACTAGCGAACCCCATCAAGGCTCTGTTTTCTAGCTGAGCAGATCAGTCAGAAAAGATACTAACGATTGCAAAACCTGTTTTCTTCTCAAGGCACGTTGTAATAGCGGTGTAAAAGTAGTTGGGACGCACATCCCATTACACTGGGCTGACACAGCCAGCATAGTTAGCAAACACATTTTTAATTGTGGTTTTACGTCAATGGAATAATGGATTTAAGCTCAATATAATATGTTAGTGTTTTCAGATGGGTGCCTTCAGCAGACCACTGAATTATGGGATTGGTATGTGGTGTTTTAAAGAGTAATATCGCCCTTGGTTTTCGTTTAATGGATTTAAAGTGATGAAGTTGCCACCCCAGCGTGGGAATCTAACACTTTTACCACTGTCTTAGAGGGATAATAACACAGTTAATATCTGATGGTACATGTTTCAGAATTTTAAATATGTACATATGGTGTTGAATTAAATATCTGTTCAAAGTTTAATTTAAAAGTGCTGAAGACATTTTGGGGGATGTTGGAATTAATATTTTATTATAATAATAACTGTAATAATTATTATTATATGAGTATTGACTTAAATCAGATACCTTTAGACTCTTTTAGGCGATGCTGGGCCACTGTGCTAAACAGTTTTACTGCATTGTAAACCTCCACAAATAAATGTTATATTTCTCCATCGCCAGTCCAGACAGATGTAGTATACAAGGTCTACAAGTAAACATTTTTTATGTCTCAGGATTGGCAAATATGCACATAAAATATCGGATATCAGCTCAGTATTCTCATATCCCTAATATTTTAGTTGAAGCTGTATTTAAATAGCTCTCCATGCTATATTATAATGGAAGTCATTTTGAAACATCTCTACTCAACTAATTTCTATTTCTATTCTAAAAAAGCAGACACTGCTATTAAGGTAATAACATCTAAGCATTTAAACAGGTTTAATGTAAAGTTATTTCGTATTTGTGTATTAATGTCAGTTCCTGCTGCTTCACCTTATGCTGCTTGACACTTCCTTAAAAGAAACAGATTGGGACGCTGAACTGGAGGAGGGTGTCCAGCTCCGTTGGACTCTAACTGTGTTCTTCTCGTAGGGAAGTGGAGACACGGCTCTGCACATCTGCTGCCGACGGAAGGATGTCGAAATGGCCAAAGTGCTGGTGGAGTTCAGTGCGAGTCTTGATTTCCAAAATGTAAGTGGGCTGTGGGGCAGCTGGTGGCCTAGTGGTTAGGGAGTTGCCCCTGCACTCAGAAGGTTGTGGGTTCAAATCCCAACTGCTAGTGTCATCACTGAGGTTCCCTTGAACAAGATACTGTCCCCCCACATTGCTCCCTGGGTGTCCCTCACTGAGGTTAAATGGGTTAAATACAGAGAAGGATTTCGCACTGTATGTTCATGAATGACTATAAGGGGCCGCTTTACTTTAATAGACAGGGTTTTCTTTTTCAGTGCAGCATTATTAACTGATTAATTTTGCAATAGTTTCTGATTCATTTGTACTAAATAATCAAATGGCTAATAAAGCTTTAGCTGAGATTTGACCACTTTGATTTGGACTTATGATGACCATAAGGGGACTAACACAGAGCTTTTGTGCTGTGAGGTCGTACAGCGTTTGTGGCACTAATGAGTTTCTGAATTGTCTGGGTCTGGTTTATTCGTGTAGGATGAAGGACAGACCCCTCTCCACATAGCAGCATGGGAGGGCGACGAGGCAATGCTGAAGTTTTTCTGCCAAAGCAAAGCCAACCCCAACATCGCAGACAAGGTGGGACTGAAATAATCACAAAGTTTAGATATTAGCCTTCACATTCTGTGCTTTAAAACCGTATTTGCTAGAACATTTCGGTGTAATCGCTCAGATTTTCTCAAATGCATACACTGTATGTCCAAAAGTAAGTGGACACCTGCTTATCCAGCATCAAATCAAGTTTATGAGCCCTTAGTGAGCCTTTAGAGTGACCGAGGCAAGGAAAAACCTCAGTGAAGCTGGAGGAAGACACCTTGAGCGGAACCAAGACTCAAAAGGGGAACCCATACTCCTCTGGTTTGCACCAGATAGCGATAAAACATCACTGTGTCGTAGGGGTATAACGGTACAGAAAGGTCACAAAAAACAACTGAAACATCTTGGGCCCGATAATGCACACGGCGCACCGTGCTTTCGCGACTTGCGCAACCTATCATTGCTATTTTGTGCGAGCGCA
>JBBIGA010031208.1:0-13913 GCA_037576975.1 Alestes dentex | reverse complement strand
ATTCCTCTGAAACTGGTCAGGTTCAGGGACTGGACTGGAAATGAGAGTCTTTGAAAGACCTTCAGGAAGCCTGGAGAACTGTTCCTCAACTGTTTCTCTACATTAGAAAATACAAGAAATTCTGGCTCTTTGAATGAAATGAAGAAATGAGGGATATGGAGTATAATGAAAGGTTTTCTGTTACAAACTGTGTGTATGAAAGGTTTCATTCGGAACAGTTTAGAACTGAGTGTCTTTATATCTCAGACTGCAATTGGCTGATAAATTACACTGTTATCGGCTGATCTGTATGATTTGAGTAAGCACAAACTCAGCACTGCACCAGCACCAGTTATTAACACACATCAGTGGTTATGACGGAAATAATATGCCCCAAATTTCAGAAGCAGGAAATGTTTCTTTCCCGTTGTACTAAAAACAAATTCAAAAACACACAGCGCGAGAGTTTTATGATAAACGTCAACAGTGAAGCACTTTATGAGCTGCTGTCTGTGAGGACAGAAGATGTGTGTTTCCCTCAGAACTGCCAGGAGGTGTTTATGCTCTCATGGCGGGTGTGTGTGTGTGTGTGTGTGTGTGTTGATAGCTGTGCAGAGATACACGCAGTCCTCATGTTTGTCCAGCCTTGTCAGCAGTGCCATCAATAACATCTGTATGTGCTCTGTCTGCAGACTGTTGTGCTTTTATAAACCACAGCGAGGTGGGAGGGTCTCCAAAGCTAACATCTTCTGTGACTGGATCTGACGAATGGGGTCTTTGATCCTCTGATCGGCTCCCAAGCGATGAAACATGGGTGGTATGTAGAGTAGCTCTGACCTGGAATTTTAGAGGGAAAATTTATGCACAGTCCTACATATGGCACCCTGTTGGAAAACTTCACCATGTGGAATTTAAAGCGTGTTCATATCCCAGACTGATGTAAAGTGAAGGAACTTTAAACACAAGGTGTCAGTGCTCACACATTTGTTGTTGGCTGCCTTTTGATTACCCAGTTCACATTTTCAGCAGTGAACTGGGTAGTTGAAAGGCAGCTAACAGGCTAAGATGGTAAAAGAATACTGGTAGGGGAAGACTGGTAGAACAACATTTGTAGAACAGTGCATATAGAAGAATACTGGTAGAAGTACACTGGTATAAGAATAGTGGTAGAAGAACACGTAGAAGAATAGTAGTAGAACACTGGTAGAAGACACATATAGAAGAATACTGAAATAAGAATACATGTAGAAGAACATTTGTAGAAGAACACATGTAGAAGTACACTGGTAGAAGACACATGCAGAAGAATAGTTGTCGAAGAACACATAGAAAAATACTAGTAGAATCGTGGTAGAAGAACACGGAGAAGAACATCTGTAGAACACTGGAAGAAGAACACTGGTAGAAAAACTCTTGTAGAAGAACATTGGAGGAAGAAATTGGTAGATGAACTTTGGTAAATAAATACACTGATAGAAGAGCACTGGAAGAAGAACACTTGTAGAAGAGCACTGGAAGAAGAGCACTGGTAGAAGAACACTGAAAGAAGAATACTTGTAGAACACTGGTAGAAGAACACTTGTAGAAGAGCACTGGAAGAAGAGCACTGGTAGAAGAGCACTGGAAGAAGAACACTTGTAATAGAACACTGAAAGAAGAACACTGGTAAATAAAAACACTGATAGAACACTGCTAGAAGACAACCCGATCTCACGACTTTTCGTGTAGCCATCACGATACAAAGAAATCAAAATACGTGCTGCGATCAAGCTTTAGGGCTTTTTTTCGTGCTAGGACAACACTTCACTAGCCTGTATTCTACTGTGCACTGCGTAACACCGCCAGTATCTGCACTAACTGGTGACTGTTAGGGTTAGAGTTATGGTTAGGGTTAGGGTTAGAGTTAGGGTTAAGGTTAAGGTTAGGGTTAGGGTTAAGGTTAAGTTTAGGCTTAGGGTTAGGGTTAGGATTATGGTTAGGGTTAGGGTTAGGGTTAGGGACTTTCCTCATCTATCAGCATTTCAACCTGTTGTAACCTGTTATAAAAATGAGAAGTTATAGACTTTCTCATTATATCTCCCCCTCATGTCCATCAGTCACCAGTTAGCGCTAATACTGGAAGTGTTACGCAGTGCAAATTAAAATACAGGGTAGTGAAGCATTGTCCTAGAAGAACACTTGTAGAAGAACACTGGAAGAAGAACACTAGTAAATAAAAACACAGATAGAAGCACACCGGTAGAAGAATACATGTAGAGGAATATACATGTAAAAGAACACTGGTAAAAGAACATTTGTAGAAGAATACATGTAGAAAAAACACTGGTAGAAGAACACAGGTTTTGTTTCTGATCTTTTCAGAGCTCCAGCCATTGCATGGGTGTTTTCAGTTCCACAAGAAGCTCTTCTCTTGATTGATCAGATAAAGTAGGGAATGGATGGAAACTGGGAAAGCTGGCTGTTCTCCTAACTTCTTAGAGCATTAATAGTACCTGTATTTAATAGAATATTAGTGTTTTGTTACCCATATGAAAAGCTTTTTGCACAGTAGTGTTTACATAAACATCTCCTAACTGTTTTTTATTTCCATTTTTGCCATGTTTAATGTGATTTGTAGACTTCGATGTTGTTTGAACATGCCATGATATATGGACTGAAGGAAATAGACGAGAATGAATGAGAAAATTCATTTTTAGCTTAACTTTCACTATGAACATTTCCATTTCTCCTGTAACAGTGAACCTTCGGAGATGTGGAGTTTTGTTCCGTGATGATATTATTATTTTTCTATTGTTTCTGCTGTATAACAGAATGCTCTGTATGTCCTTGTTCATTTAAACTCATGTTTATTGTTTAGTCTGAATATAAAATAATATAACAGCACTAAATACGCTGTTCACTTCACAGCACGTACGTGTTTGTGCGTGTGTGTGCGTGTGTGTGTGTGTGTGTGTGTGTGTGTGTCTGTCTGTCTGTATGAATGACATGAACACGGTAAAGCTGCACTGAGCACACTTAGCATTCAGACCAACAACACACACACATACTTTCAGAATACTTGAATAGAGAACACAATGAGATCAGGAGGGAAAGATGAAAGGGAATAATATAGGGAAAGAGAGAGAGAGAGATGGAGACAGATGCAGAGAGAGAGAAACCATGTGGTTGCTATGGTATTGGAAATAATTGGCAGTATCTTGTTTAGCGGTTACTGTAATATCTCTCATACTTGCAGGGGGTCGTTGTGGTGTTCCAGGTGAATGCCAGGAAACCTCTGGTGGCTGTTAGGTGGTTGCTGTGGTTTTGGAAATGGTTGCTGGGTTGTTATTAGGTGGTTGAAGTGGTATTCCAGATGATTTCTTGTGTGTTGCTATCTGGTAGTTTCTAGGGATGTGCTAGGAAATTGCGGCGATGCTCCGTTTGGTTGCTGGGGTATTGCTAGATAGTTGCAGCGGTATCCTATCCTCGCTATTAATCATTTTTCATTTTTGCATACAAAATACTATACTTAAGCTGGGCAGGAGCCCCCACCTGAAATGTTACTTAGGGCTCCAACTGTTCGGAAACAGCCCCTAGAAGGCCTTCACTCTTCAAACAAATGTTTGCATTTTGTTTTTGTTTTTTTAAACCAAAACTAGACACTACAAATGCAGCCTGATGCTTTTGGACTTTCAGTGTGCTGTTTGAAAGTCAATATGATTCAGGTCAAAGGATCAGGTGCGTGAGTTCAGCAAATAAAACATATGCCACTTGCACATGTTCTACCAAAAAATTGGTTTTAGGGGCTAAAGAGGAGCGGTTGTATATGTGTTTGAATACATCACATGAAGAAACTGTTCTCAGTGTATCAAAATTGTACACAATCTGCTGTGTGTGTGCTGCTCAGCTCCACATGAATCATTCAGAAGTGGCGTTATTGGAGAAATCTGTGCCAGAGTTAAGTGGGGGGGTTGAGGAAGCCTGCCTGGCCTAATGAGGGAAAAATTCAGGACTGAGCTGCTTTTAGACATTACTCTACATTACTTATCCTGATCAGAGCACTTCCAGAGTGCATTAGGGTCCGCTGATACTCCTCCCAGCTCTAATAACGTCCCTTCTTTAAAGATGTATATTAAACTGGACTCTGGACAGCCAGTACTGGGCCAGGGAGGAACCCTTTACATACTATTAGGAGTGGCCACAGCGGTGTTGGAGCTCATTGGTATGAGGAGATCGATGCCACAGCTTTTTGACGCTAAGTGGGATGTTGCACATTTGTTTTCCTCTTTGATCTTCAAAGTTCAGTGCTTTCGTGCTAAAGTCGTTAGCGTACCACTTTGGTGGAGATGAGAAGAATCTGAAACATCTGTTATTTAAAGAGCTCTGATTTTTTTGTCTTTGGTGGAGAGACAAAGCTGCTACTGTATCAGCACCTGATTAGGTTGCTTTGGTTTTTTAACTAAATCAGAATAATGTGGTGGTCTGGTCACAGCGAACAATTCACCAGAAGAACAACATGGAGGAAGGACAACTGGCAACAACTACAAATAGGCAAAGCTGATGGCTGAGCGCAGCAGAAAGTGGTCTTTTTCCTACATCATAGGCCAACAGGCCAAGAGTCTTTACTGTCTCTTCTGGCAGCGACAACATAAAGGATATCATATGGCATCTATCCATGTATACAGGAACTACAGTGGCATGGAAGTTTTGATTTATCTTGTATCTTACTGGTTACAGTGCTGCTGTGGGGGCAATTCTCTCCGCACAGTTTATGTGCGGTTGGCGTCCCAAAACCGCATCCATGGAGTCTTACCAGCTGAAAGTTTTTCTATCAGAGCTGCTTTTGCTATTGTGGTCTTTTTTTATTTATAGTCTTGTTAGAGGTTTTTTCCCCCACATAGAAAACTCATCCTCAGAAATGTATCTTTAGCCCAAATAGATAGTATTGCTTGTACTTCATTGATTTAGTAATTTCCATTGTTGTTGTTGTTTTGTTTGGTTTTTTTTTTGCCTCTTTCCAAGCCTGTCTATTGTCATGACAAAATTTTGACCAATAAAAAAAGTGATGCTGTCAGCTTAGCCCTGCTATGACAGCTTGGGTAGGGGTCACTTTATCTGTAATGGCACATTTTTTTTTTTTGTGATATGGTGTGGTTGCTTGTGCCAGTTGAAAAGTGCCAATCGTGGGGTGCAAAACATGAAGTTGCTGAGGTGTGAAGACCGTTAGACAAGTTCCAGACCATTTTTCCATTTTAGGCCTCTTCGTCAAACCGCCGTCATACCAGGCCTTCCACAGTAATTACCTCTAAAGTATACCTCTGTTTGGCACTGAATGGCTGATTAGGTTAAAGTGCTGAAAACTTTCAGTCACAGCACTTTCTTCAGGGGGGGCGGTGCGTGCTCAGGAGGGATCTTGGGTGGATTTAATTACAGTCTCACCAACACCTGCCAGGGAACTCAGGGAATTATTTATGAAAAAGTTTGCATTACTGTGCTGTTCCATGACCCACATTTTATCTCTGCATTAACACAAAAATGAGTCCATGAGAAGACTTTACTGGCCAGCGTGTGTCAGCAGCAGAAATGTGCTTTGGCATGTTGGAAACTGTTCAAGACCCCCACACCGAAAATTCAACTTTAATCGGGCCTGAAATTTTGATCAGAACTCCAGTCCAAGAATGTTGAGCCCTCTGTAGCTCAATACACAGTACGTAAACCAATACACAGTACACACGCCAACATATAGAATATACACTAATATAGAGTATATACATTAACACACAGTATATACACTAATGCACAGTATATACATAACACACATAATATACACCAACACACAGTACAGACACCAACACATAGTACATATCTCAAACAGTATATGACCTGTCATATACTGGAACACATTGGAAATGCCCCTCTACACTGTGAATAATGTACACACTGTGAAGTGTGCTGTGTTTGGCCCTGTCCTTGTGCTACTGGGCACACTCTACGTTGGTGTGTATACTGTGCTTTAATGTAAGTATAAACAGTATGTTGGTGTATATACTGTCTGTTAATGTATATACTGTGTGTTGGTGTATCTGTTGTGTGTTAATGTATATACTGTCTGTTAATGTATATACTGTGTGTTGGCGTATCTGTTGTGTGTTGGTGTATCTGTTGTGTGTTAATGTATATACTGTATGTTAGTGTATATGTTGTCTGTTAATGTATATACTGTCTGTTAATGTATATACTGTGTGTTGGTGTATCTGTTGTGTGTTCATGTATATACTGTATGTTAGTGTATATGCTGTCTGTTAATGTATATACTCTGTTGGTGAATATCCTGTGCAGTGTACTGTGTCTTAAAGTACTTATTTACAGGGTGTTGGTAAATATACTGTGTACTGATGCGTTGTGACAGCGGGCCAGCAGCCCCGCTGCATCGGGCCGCAGACGCTCCTCGCCATGTGCTGACCGTGGTGCTGAACGCACGGCTCCCGCTCGCCAGGAGGAGTGAAGCGACAGCAGGGCACCGTTTCAGCCCCACTGGTATGGCCCCACCGTCAGCATGTGGAGGGGGCGCTCCGGCTTGACGCAGTGCATCTGGGACCCATTTCAGTGCTCATCATCAGTGAGGAGCTGGTGGAGTTTAAAAGGGGCCCTCAGCGACCGTGTGGGGAAAACTGTTCCAACAAATAGCTGTTGACCTCACACAGATTCCAGTCCAGAGGACCTCGTCCACACGTGGAGACGCTGCGTGTGTTGGTGTGTGAACTGTATATACTGTGCACTGGTGTATATACTATGTGTTAATAAACAAAATATCGTGTGTGTTGGCGTTGATACTGTGTGTTACTATATATGCTGAGTATTAGTTTATATACTGTGTGTTAATGAACTAAATATACTGTGTTGATGTACATATTGTGTGCTGGTGGATACACTGTGTGCTAATGTATGTACTACATGTCTGTTGTGTGTTAATGTATATACTGTGTGCACTGATTTGAGTTTCTTTGAAGGCTTGGATTGTGTCCTGCTCGGAAGCAGATTGTCCCTGCCTGACCCTGACCGACCTGCACCTCCACCTCTCACGGGAATTCTGTTTCATTAATAAAGTCTGAGGCCGTCCAGGTTAATAATCTGGTGGAAGCTCATTAATCGGGCTGGGATGTTTTGCTGGAGGACATAAAGCCAGCACAGCAGAACCTTTAGCACAATAAAGCAGATCTTCAGCAGTAGGATTCACTGCTTATTATGTCTTCTCAGAAAGCTGTTCGCTTCTATTCTGCAAACACGTCATTTTTCTTCATCAGTGTTCGGGGTGTATTGCGTGTGAGGGTTTTATTTCAGGTCATTTTTCATTTAAATAAAACTGTGGGGATCATTTCGGCACAAACTTAAACCCTATTATTTATACTGACTGTCCTCGGGAGATCTGAGCGTGCTCTGTCTGCCGCTCTGCTGTCTCGTAGGACAGTGGTTGTCATTATTCATATTAAACACAGTTTGGACTTTAGTAGAGCATGAACAATTGAAGGTGCCAGGGCCAAAAACTCGGCAGAAAAAAATCTGAATTAGTTAACTTGCGGTAACAGCACGGACACACACAATTTCCCAGCTGTGCCAGTGCTGGACGTCAGAAACCTGCATGCTGTGTTCACACTGATCCCGACTGCTGAACGACTGCATGTCAGGATGTTGATGTTATCAGACCTGGAGGAGACACAGTCCAGAATGTAGACATCCTAAGATACTGTTTGTGGATTTGCAG
This sequence comes from Alestes dentex, assembly GCA_037576975.1. Classification (NCBI taxonomy): domain Eukaryota; kingdom Metazoa; phylum Chordata; class Actinopteri; order Characiformes; family Alestidae; genus Alestes; species Alestes dentex. The sequence goes on along the minus strand of JBBIGA010031208.1, from coordinate 6,193 downwards.
ACACACCTTTTTGTGTTGTGTTTTATCTGCTGCACGCCTGTAATCTTGGCCACAGGGATGCAATGTAAACAGTTTGCACCTCCAGTCCAGGGGCTTTCTGGTATTGGAAATAAACCAATAAACTTTGTCACTTTTCCATACGTATACAGGAACCGCACTGTACAGCTGTAGCGTGCTTTGATTTTCTATTGTATCAACTCTCTCCCCACAGTTAATGGCCGGTCGTTGTCCCAACAAGACGTCCATGGAGTTGAACCAGCAGAATTTTTTTCTGTCAGAGCCATTTTTGTCATTGTGGTCTTTAATTTTTTATAGTCTTATGTGGTGTCTGTCCTCATTATTAATTAAATCTGTCCCATTCATTTATCAGTTTCTATCATAATCAGTCTCATTAGTATAATCAAATCATAAATATTGAAATCTTTCATTTCTAAATAAGATGGTAATATTAATTCGTTCTGAAGATTGTTTAACAAAAGTGAATACTTTTGATATAGATTTTGGCATCAGACAGTATTAGAGTGAAATCAAGACAACTTGCTTAAAATAAATGAAACATCTGTTAACACAATCTATTCCTAAAACACAAATAAGCAATCAAACTCATATCAGAATATTTACAGTTTTTCGGGACAGCGCGACTGAGTAGTGAGTGAAAGGGTGACTGAGTATGTGCTGTGCTTGCTCGGGTATGCATGAATTTGCATGCATGTGGGTGTGCATGTCTGCACGAACCAGAGAGAGAGGAAGCGAGCAGCTGAGAGAGAGAAAGACGGCGCTTCCTCGGAAGAAATACAGGGGGAGTTTTCCATTCCTGTCTATGTTTGCATATAGGGAGGGAAAAATGGTGCGAGTTTGAATGGTAAAGATGGTGCTCACTGATGGTTAGCATGAGTTCAGAAGGAAAGTGATCCTTGGTCTGTGGAGACAAGGACGGCATTGATTTCTTACCAGAAATTGTAGTGAACTACTGTATATCAATGAGATCAGCTGAGCTTTTATCTGGTCTGTGCATCTTACACTGAGAATTAGTTCAGCCTTAAAAATTGGCTTTATTAATATGTAGCTTAGAAATTCTCAGGAGTGCTGAGGATTTCTATCAGATTAATAAGAAGGATAGATCGCACACAAAGACAAATCTATCACTGCACACATACATCCGAGTTTAGATTCTTCACATAAACACATTCATAGAAGTTTTACAGCATTTGCTACACTATGTTGTCCCCAGATATTAAAGTTCAACCTCGTGTAATTAGATAATTTTGCAAATAGCTCAAGTTCAATCCATCGTCCTCAGAAACTTTCTATGGGAGTTTGGAGGGAAAGTTTGAATCCAGTCCACTCGCTGGGAATCATCTGCTTCCACCGAGGTCCAGCAGTGAAGCTTCTGCAGTTGAAAATGAGGGACTTGGTCACCTCACTTACTCAAAGGCCTGAGAAACGGCTGTTGCAAGCTTGACTTGGTTGTTGGCCTGTTGCAATATTGATCAGATGTCTAAGCTAAACTTTTGCTAAGTAATTGATCGGACTCTGTTTGGAACTAAGTTGAGTCCTTTATCCGTTGTCTTTTGGTGGCAACCTCGCTTAAGTACATCCGCTCTGAAGCAGACCAAGAAGAAGGGAGAGAATGTGGGGTTTGGCCAGCTTTTATAACCTTTAGAAAAGACCCTGCCCTGACCCAGACTCCACCCAGTCTGTGATAGGATGCTTGCATTGCATGTCTGGAAGACAACATGGTACCTACACTTTGTTTTCCTGGCACTGATGTCCAGTCGAAAAGTGCCATTTAAAAGCCGAATACCAGCTTCTTCTACGATGTGAAAGTGATTTGTTCAGATTAGCAACCAGCATGACTCCATGGCACCAAAACCGCCACCTATAGCTCCAACATATGTGTTTTATATGATTTGAAAGGATGGGCTGAATATTTTAGGGGGGCATTGGAGGGAAGGGGTGTCTTCTTTCTCCAGCCTATTTCCCTTAGACACAACTGAGCTCAGGTTAACATCAGTATTAGATTTTGACCATTTTCTCATAATTCTTAAATTCAGTTTGAGAAAGAGCCTTCCTCTAATCTCAGGATGATTCTAAATTTAAATCCTCATTCTTTTCTCTAACTGCTATGATCTTAATTTGTCTCAAATAATCATAAAGATAAACCGGAGGAGCCAAAAGAACACTCAGTTGGCTTATAAATGAGACTGTACTCCTTTGCTCCTTATTTGTCCTAAGGGGTAAGGAGAAACAGGTTAGCCTGCAGTAATCTCCACATGAGATGATATATTTCTGACAAGACAAAGAAATGTCTATTGTGAGCAGCAGAATCTTCTTCTGGGCGTATTTGTTTGGGGGAGCTGGTTTGGAGGAAACACTGAAGGGAAGGGCTGTATTTGATTAGAGGAAGATTTTGGAGGAAACACTCCCCAAAATCAGTCATCCCTTCTAAACATTCACTATTAACCCATTTCTACTGCTGATTCATAAATTTGCTCTATTTTTCCTCCACGTTGTTCAACCAGAAGTGGCTCCTGACTGCAGTGTGGCAGAAGTATGTCAGAGTGAGACAGTGCAAGTCATTTTAATCAGCCTCCTGTTCTCTGGAAAGCTCTCCCTGACACCTCTTAGCATCTGTTAAATACTGAGACATCATAATCATCATCACACCAGCATGTGGAGTTCAGTGGTGCCAACTCCTTCCTAATCAGCTGTGCAAGCCTGACGCTTCTGCATTAAATATGTACTACACGTTAACATTTGCACGCCTGACCATGGCCTCTGCAGAAACCTGACCTCCACTCCTGACATCTAGCTCACAGTAGCTGTGGAATTATTCATGTCACAAACAAATAGTAAGAGCATTCATGTTAAGCCTAATGTAGTTCATTGTGTTCATCTCTAATCATGTAGATAAAAAGATACATTTCAATTTATCTAGTATTTCACATTATGTGATTGTAATAGGAATTTATAACATTCATTAAATTACTCGTAGACCAGATTATTTTAAATAAACATGTTGACAGATAATTTTCTCTTCTTCAGTGAGTTTCTGAAATATAATTTCACTTGATAAAATAACATTAGTAAGAAATCAATGATAAATATTCCCCACATTTAAGATGATTTCGCTCACCAATATATTGGGGGTTTTTTTCAGCTTCAACATAATCAAGCTGCCACAGATCCCTTTTTCTCCCGAATGAGGACAGGATCATAGGCAGACGTTCATTGCAAATACTTTTATTTATAACAAAAACAAACAAGAGGCATGAGGGCCAGAGACAAAACTCCAAAAAACAAAAGGGAGATAGGAGAAACACATCCCAAGCCTGACGGTGGACCGACAACTACGGTCCACCTCAAACGAACTTAATTACAAAAAACCCCCACTCTCCACAAATCAATAAAAACCCAACCTCTTAATTCAAACTAAACACAGCTGTAACTAATATTGTGTACATACCTGTCTAATCTAACCGAGCTTTTGTGAAACAGAGTTAAAAGTGATATTGTGAATCTTTTAAACCCAAATCTTACCTTCTCTTAGGGAGTTAGAAGTACTAAATAATTCACAAATATAGACTAAACACAAAAAAATGAAAATCGAAAAATATGCCAGTATGACTTGAAAAAACTGATCGAGCTGAAACACTGTTAGGCCTTTTCTCCAGCGCTGAGCTTAATGAGTGCAGAAAATGACCACCATGCGGCTCCTTTAGTTACACACGCACTTCCATTTCACTGATAATGTGCAGTTAATGTGCTGTAGATTAGAGAGGAGGGAGGTTCCTTGTCTTCTGCACATTCCTGTTCTGCAGAAAGAAAACCATTCTTTACATCTTCACTGGCATTTGCTAACAGAGAAACATCAGACATGCAGACTGTACCTTATCTATACAGAACACAAATCGAATGTGACTTTAATTCATTATGAATTTACATAATTAATTATGTAATTGTATTAGAATAGTGTATCAACACATGAATAAACAGTTTTGAGTAGTAGTGGAGATCGGGCAGGGCTGTAGAAGTTCTACACAGTCTAGTGTGCTGTGGCTTCTCTTCTCATTTTTATTTATTACTTTGCTAGTTTGGTTTTATCATTAAAAGTGGCATCAGTAACACAAACACCACCAACAACACCATTATTACCACCAACACCATTATTACCACCAACACCATTACTACCACCAACATCATAACCATGAACACCATCACCACCAACACCATTATCATGAACACCATCACCACCAACACCATTACCACCAACAACATTACCACCTCAAATACCAGTGCTACCACCAATACCATCAACTCCACCAACACTAACACCACCAACACCAACAACAACACCATAACCACCAATACCACCACTACGACCACCAACACCATCACCACCAACACCAGCACCATTGCGATCACTAACACCATCACCACCACTACCCCCACAGCCACCACCAGCACCATTACTATCAACACTAACACCACCAACACCACCACCACCATTAACACTATCACTACCATCACCATCACCACCAACCCCATTACTCCCAAAAACACCATTACTACCACCAACACCATCACAACAATCACCACCAACACCTACACCACCACTATGACTACTACCAACACCAACACCACCACTAACACCATCACCACAACACTAATAGTACCACCACAAACATCACCATCACCACCAATACCATTACTATCAACACTAACACCACCGCCATTAACACCATCACCACCATTACTACTACAAACACCACCATCACCAACACCAAAATAATTCAAATTATAGATGAACATAAAAATGAAAATTGAGAAATATGACAGTATAACTGCAAAAAACTGCATCACATCCATGATATCCGTGGTCACATAACTGCTAGATTTTGATAAAGCTTGACTAGATCCTGAACTCATGAAAGGGTGTATAGTGGTTGTTATTAGAGTGTATTTGTGAGCTATGCCAAGTGTCGCACACACAGTGAGGTTTTATTTAGGCAGCAGTCCTGTGTTTATTTAATCAGAGAAGGAGAAGACCAGCTGTCAGTCAGTGTGAGAAACTTCACACTGTCCTTTAATCCTTTATTCAGGTCAAACCTCACCAGAGACTCCCGCTGTTCACTTTCCTCTAACTGTCCACCTCTGTTATAGCGTGTGTGCTCTGACACTGACACAGAGAGAGAGAAAGGGAGAGAGAGAGAGAGAGAGAGAGAGAGAGAGAGAGAGAGAGAGAGAGAGAGAGAGAGAGAGAGAGAGAGAGAAAGGGAGAGAGTGGGAGTGTGTGAGAGAGAGAGAAAGGGAGAGAGTGGGAGTGTGAGAGAGAAAAGGCGAAAGGAGAGTTAGAGAGATTTTGACACATTGCAGAGTGCTGACACACTCTTGTCAGTGCTGTTAGTTTGTCAGTGTTACTACATTCTGTTAGTACTATTACTTTGTCAGTGCTTATACACTCAGCCAGTGTGGACACACACAGTCAGTACTGCAACTCTTTTAGTGCAGATACACTCTGTCTGTGCTGATACACTCAGTCAGTACTGGTGCACTCTGTCAGTGCTGTTCACTCTGTCTAAACTTTCACTCTGTCAGTACTGATACACTCAGTCAGTACTGGTGCACTCCGTCAGTGCTGTTCACTCTGTCAGTGCTGTTCACTCTGTCTAAACTTTCACTATGTCAGTACTGATACACTCAGTCAGTACTGATACACTCTGTGAGTACTGATACACTCAGTCAGTACTGGTGCACTCTGTCAGTACTGTTTGCTCTGTCTAAACATTCACTCTGTCAGTACTGATAAACTCAGTCAGTACTGGTGCACTTTGTCTGTGCTGTCACTCTGTCAGTACTGATACACTCAGTCAGTACTGGTGCACTCTGTCAGTGCTGTTTGCTCTGTCTGTACTTTCACTGTGTCAGTGCTGATACACTCAGTCTGTACTGGTGCACTCTATCAGTGCTATCACTCTGTCTGTCCCGTCACTCTGTCAGTACTGATATACTCAGTCAGTACTGGTGCACTCTGTCAGTGCTGTTCACTCTGTCTAAACTTTCACTGTGTCAGTGCTGATACACTCAGTCAGTACTGGTCCACTCTATCAGTGCTATCACTCTGTCTAAACTTTTACTATGTCAGTACTGATACACTCAGTAAGTACTGGTGCACTCTGTCAGTGCTGTTCAC
>JBBIGA010031130.1:0-13917 GCA_037576975.1 Alestes dentex | reverse complement strand
CCAAGAGTGTGCAAAGCTGTCATCAGAGCAGTAGGTGATGTTTTCAGTATTAATCTACAATGTAGCCAATAATAAAAGCAAAGGAAATCATTGAATGAGAAAGTGTGTCCAAACTATATATATATATATATTCATGATGTTAGATATTTGCCATATCACCCAGCCTTAAATGTCCCATTTTGGAAAATGAGGAAATTCCATCACATCTAACCCCTGACCTCTTCCTCCCATCCACTGGGACTCGCCCTACTGGTAGAAATGGCCCTCTGCACTGAGAGGTCCCTCAGGTAATGAGTTTCCTGCCCACCAGGTGGAGATCTTGTCCCAGTGATAAGAAGTCCTGCAGTGAGCGGTTGTGAAAGGGCTGCTTTTGGGAACAAACAAGTATGTTGAGTTTTCCAAACTGATACTGAAGTAAATGTGTGGTTATGTAATAACTTCAAGAAGAGTCCAAGCACTTTCCCATAAAATCAGAGTGGAAGTACAAGCGCCATAGCTCAAAAAAACTGAAGAGAGACACAGAAATGTTTCATTTAAACAGACAATTTGGAAGCAAATGGTTCAGTCTCCAAGAAATCAAGGTTCAACACTTGGTCCTAAATACAAATCAGAGACCAGTTTTGGGCTTACCGTTGAAACAGTTAAATGTGCAGGGACAAATTAGCCCAGGACTTGTCCAGGTTTCCCTTGATGCAGACAAAAAGATGTCCATTAATGTTAATGATCAGTAGAATCCAAAAGTAAAGTGCCAAAAAGTTCAGGAGCTCCACCAATGCAAAAATCACCAAAGTCAAATGTGAATGTGTTGTTTTGTAGGATAAAAGTAAAATAAGTACAGTTTAGAACAAAAGGAGAATTGATGCATCTGTGCAGAAATCATGAATATGATTTTAGGCATGTAATTTAAAGTCAGCTGTAGACAAAATTACGAGATTTGAGACCTCTTCAACAAACTCTTCACTTCTGCTTGTAGAGCAGAAGTGAAATGAATCACTTCCAGTGGAATAAACATCATATTAAGCTTTCTGCGGTCAGATAAGTTTAGTAGTTTATTTGTGGTAAAATCCCTACAGATTACATTGTAGTGACTTGTTTCGTTTATAGCACTGGGTCTAATGAAGCTTTCATATGACTAACAAATTAATTTTAATCCATAAAAATACCTTTATAAAGAGTCTGAGACACGAAATAGCCCACATGTGCTGCTGAAGATTTAAACTGATGTCTTTCTGAGCATATTACTGGTATTATTTTAAGTGAAAGTTGGTTGCTTGGTAACCTCTGCTGCCTCCCGCGCGCCTCTGTTCGTGGGCGCGAGCCGGGAGGAACAGAGGCTCATGGGTAAAGAATGCTGTCGTCTCGAGGTTACGTCAGAGAGACGAGTTCGATCTTTTTCCACCTGTATTCAGGTAGTCCCGCCCCATACGCTCTGATTGGCTCACATTTCAAACCCAGCTGCTCGCTGATTGGGCAGTGGAAGTAACGCTTCAGAAAAGTGTTTTTTATTTAGATTTTCTTACCAAAGGTATTTATTTCGCTTCTGTATTCTTATCAAATGTTTTAATATATTTAAAAAATCTATACTTATTAAGGCTTAAATATTACAAAAAGGTAGACAATAAATGACATCTCTTTTTATTTAGATTTTCTTACAAAAGGGCCTTATTCCACTTGTGTATTCTTATCAAAAAACAATATCTTTATTAAGTTTTAAATATTACAAAAAGGTGGACAAAAACTAATAATAGGTAAAGTGGTCCCTCATAGTCCCAGTGGTGAAATTCTTTCTCTGCATTTGACACATTCACCCAAGTGAAGCAATGGGCACCCAGGAACACAGCGCCCGGGGAGCAGCACGTGGGGACGGTACCTTGCTCAAGGGTACCTCAGTGGTGCCACTGACAGTCCTGGGATGCGAACCCAAAACCTTCCTGATCGCAGGGGCAACTCCCTGCCCACTCACAACAACAATAACAAGAACAATAAAAAAGAACATTCCTCCCAGGTTTTTCACTCATAAGTAAGTCTCTGTAAAGGTATACCTTCAATCAACTGGATCTTCTTACAGTTACAGATGCGACATTTGGCAGACTCTCTTATCCAGAGTGACGTACATCAGTGCTTAAGTAGTTTACATCTGTTTTTTTTTTTTTTTTTTCATACCTGCAAAGCTAAACTCAAATCATGCTTTTGGCCACGTTACTACCAACTAGGTTGCACATGTTAGCAAACCCGGTCAAAAGATAAGAAAAGTCCATATCCTTGACAAAGTCCATAAATGGTTTCCCATGTGCATTCAAATGTTTCTTGTTTAGCCTTTATAAGTAATTTTTTTTCCGGTGGGAGGCTTGACTCCATTTGCTTTGACCATTGGTCCATCAGTTTTCTTCCACAGCTATGCTATTGTTCTTTCTGCATTTAGCGAAATGAGGTCGATCAGTGCCCATTCACTCTTATTGTATTTATTTTTCTGGGTATAAAGCAAGAAGTAAAAAAATTGTTTTATTTTTAGTTCATAGCAGCAGATGAAACTAGTCAGGATAAGGCTGTTACAGAACCTGTTACAGAAATCTGAACCGAACACAAAAGAGTGATAGTGACCAATATTGCATAAGCTCTAGATGAAGGTTGTGAACAGACGTCCCACCAGTATGCAAATATATACACACACAATGCTTTTCAAGCTTGCAGGACTCTGGCCACCACTGCTAGTGTGTTTTGCAGTTATAGGAATTGCAGAGGTTTTGAGAAGTCAACTTGAAACTGAAATCTTTTTGCCTTGATAACTCGTGTGTCTGGACATGTTAAGTTTAATCATTAAATTAAATACAATTTGAAGAACTAAATTCACTTCATCCTCTTCTGTAATGACTTGTGCCGACTTCTAAACGTCTTTTACATCACCATGCACCAGAAATAATCTTAGCCAATAATTTCATGACCTCTTCCTCCCCCCTTCATTGAGAGAAAGCACACATCTGAGCAAGACACCTGATTTGCTGATTTACTCACACATACACTATAGGGACAAAAGTATTGGGGCACATGACCATTACACCAACAGGGACTTTAATGACATTGCATTCAGATACATTGACTTTAATATATAGTTGGTCCCCCCTTGCAGCTATAACAGCTTCCACTCTTCTTAGAAGGCTTTCCACAAGAGTTTGGAGTTTCTGTGGGAATTTGTGCCCATTCATTCTGTAGAGCATTTATGAGGTCAGGCACTGATGAATCTTTTTTTTTTTTTTTTTCCTTTGTGCCCTGGGGCACAGTCATGCTGGAATTGAAAAGGGCATTTTTCAAACTGTCCACAAAGTTGGAAGCATGAGGTTGTCCAACATGTCTTGATATGCTGAAGCACTTCACTGGAAGTGAAGGACCCTGAAAAACAGGTGTGTCCCAATACATTTCTCCATATAGTGTAGGTGGCAGCATGGGAGAAAAATGTGTAATAATTTCTTGTTCTGAGTTATTTCTAAGGTGTAACTTTGCAGTAACTAGTGTTCTTCCTAGTGTGCACTACCAAGTGGAGAAGGGAATTACACCAAATGAGACATTTCTCTCTTTCTAACTGCTCAGGTGTCTCCACTGAGTCTCAAATTGCACTTTTGTGTTTGTTACAATGTATATATATATATTTAACCTTAATATTTCAACCTGCTATATAGTTTCTTCGTGTCCTGGCGTGTTGTACATTGACGAATGTCCTTTAATGTGTTCGTAAACATCCTGAAAAACAAAAACACTGTTGCTCTGGTTGCCACAGTGACACGAAAACGGCCCAGCTGTCCAATCAGCGGGCTGCTTTTGAGCACGAGCTCCCAGCCAATCGCAGCGTAGAGTGGGTGGGTTTTGGCAGGAATACGGGTGGAATAAGAAAAAGAAAAACTGTCGAGGAGGGAACAGTTGGGAGAGAAGAAGGAATAGTTATGGAGAAAGAGGCGGAGGGAAACAGATTAAGCCCCTCAGAGCTGAGAAACGGGCTAAATTAATTAATTCAGTCATTAATTAATCCACGCGATCCCTGGCAGGATTCTCCTTTGCAGCACAACCAAGGAGGGCTCTGGAGTTTCTGGCTGGAGGAGAGGAGCTCATAGAGGAGAGACCAAAAAAATAAAGCGAGGTGGGGAAAAAACAGCAGGACCTTTTTTTGAAGAGAGAGGGAGCCTGAGAAAGAGAAGAGACCAGAAGAGCTCAGGAGGGGAGGGGAGACGCCCTGCTGGTGCTGGATCCATCCTCCTCTTTTAAAAAAAAAAATCTCAAAACTTTTGAGAGGCTGAGGCACAGACCCTCCTGCCAGAAACATGGAACCAGAAGTTGATCCTTCTTAAGTTCCCCAACTTCATACGTCCAGCCGGTGGAGTTCCTCGTGTTACGTTCTGTCTGGATCGCTCTTGCTGCTTAGTATTTTTCTCGTTTCCTCGATCCTGGATCGTGCCAGAGACTTTGGGGAGGGTGGCGAGGTGGTGGAGCTGGTGGTGGAGGAGGAGCAGGAGGAGGCTGCTTTAGGCCCCAGCAGCCGAGAGTAAGCAAATACTTGAGTATATATTATTTAATGCAAAGGCTGGACGTTGGCTACCATGTCTCTGGGAGCAGAACGGAGGATGGAAAGCAAGCTGAAGAAGCTGCAGGCCATGATCAGCGACCCGAGGTCCTCGATCAACGTGGAAAGTTTGCTGGTGAGTGCTCACAACAGCCCATAAATGTTTCATGCACGAGCCAGAAGTGCATGCAATGGTGCAAAACGAGGCTGCAACCTGTAAGCCTCCCAAATGCACGGTGACCCATGGTTGCAGCTGCAGTCCCTCGTGTTGTTTTGATACTTGTTGCAGGTGTAAACGTGCTTCTGCTGGTGGATTTGTTTTTTTTTTTCTTTTTGTCCTTTTCCTTTTCTTCCTTTAAGCTAAAAACAACAATACCCATTTGCTAATCGGCCCTCTTGCCATATTTGAACGTCTGCAACTTTGTCAACCTGTGACTTCATCCTCTCCTCACTCCAAATATAGTCATATTGTTGGCCTGCAACATGACAAATTTCGTAATTGGTGCTTCCTGCAGCCTGTGGGTTGTGGTGGCGGAGAGCCATAGCCAGCAGTGGTTTTTGGTATTTTTTTAGATGTTTCTGCAGGTAAACGAGAGTTTTTCTTGCTGAAATGTGGATAAACTTAAATTAAAGTGATATGGCAAGTGTCTCACCGGAGTTCTGGTTCCAGATTCTTTGTTTTTTTCAAAAAGCTTCGAAGTTGTATTCCTAGCTGAGGCCAAAAACATCTGGCAGAAATCTGTGCTTGTAAATAAAACTGAAGTGAACTCTGAGTGATGTCCAGATACGTCCCTACCTCTGTGTATGTGTAAGATCGAAGCACCATGTTTATGTACTTTTTGAATTGTGATTAACTGATTAGAGGTGGTCTGATCACTGCTATAAACATGCTCACTATTATTAGAGGTCAAGTAATTTTCATGATCAGTCATATACAAACAATTTATAATGGCTTACTTTAAATTTTACTCCACATGCATGAAAAGTGTTACAACAAACATGCTCACATTCGTGAGATCCCGTTGTTGTGGGTTTCCTCCCTTTCAGTAATGCAGCCAAAAGGGATTTTAGGTGCTAAAAGGGAACCCAGAACTCCCACTTGTGGAGAATGTTCAGATTGCTGAACATGGCTTTAGAATGACCTGTTTTTCATTCGGAATACAAATCCCACTCGAGAATGTATATTTTAACTGAGTAACTGATTTTAAATGGCAAATAAATATTTTAAAAATGCTGATATTAAAGTTACTGATAATAAAGTTAAGGAGTCCATGCTTATTAAGTGCTGCTACCCTGCAGGTTGTTAAGAACGTGACAGTTTGTTTTGGTTTGATTATTATCTTTAGTGTTACACAGAATGCAACCTCACACAGTATTTTAAATGTTGGTAAGATTTCCAGAAAGTAAAAGTACTTATTTATGCACTTATTTAATTAGTCACTGCTTTTGAGCTGTTCATTTAACAACTATTAACCACATAAACCGCAGCTCCCTGTGTGTGGTTTTGTGTTTATCCTTGAAACATTAACGTAAAGTTGATGGTGTGTGTGTGTGTGTGTGTGTATGTGTGTGTGTGTGTGTGTATGTATGTAAAACACACACAAATTAAAACAGAATTTCACCTAACTAAATAAAATGTACAATACTTTACTGGAAAAAAAAGCTTAAAGAAATCAATAAAACCACAATGGAGTAGTCCCACTAAGATCTTGTGGCTTTTTTTGTGATTGTTACAGCCAAAAATGCAAAATTTTTGCAGCATTTCTCTCAAGTTTTGCCACTATGTCTCTACGTTTAGTGTCTGATCTTCAGCTTGTTTTGAATACAGCCTAGTTTGTTTCGGATTAAAAACATGAGAGAAACAGATACTAATGTTTTCTGGGTTTCATGTTGAAATGAAACATCTTGTTTACAGAAGCTGCAGATTTTGAGAGTCACATATTCGGGGAAAAGAAGTAACATGAAGTGCTCTCAGTTTTGGTAGAACATTTAGCTGTGCTGTGTGATGCTGAACTGGGCTTGGGTCTAAAAATAAAAATAGCTGTTAGATGTTTTTATCATTAATAAATCGAGATCTTCAGTGATTTTGCCGGAGTGACAGTGAAAGGTATTTTACAGTTGTGGACTGTGACAAGGTTTGGTTGAATCTGGGGTTGCTGGTTATCTCGCAGAGGCTGCTGTGTGGTAACAAAGTGTGTGTAAACGCACCTGTCCACCAGGCTCTTCCTTACTGTAAGACCCAGATCATGGACAGCTGAGAAGAGCTGAAAGTAGTACACGACAGTGTTGGTTTGATTGTATATTTTGTGTGTGTGTGTGTGTGTGTGTGTGTATGTGTGTGTGTGTGTGTGTGTTTATACGTGTATAGATATGCATATATATGGTTTATATCCATTAAACACGGAAGTCACAGGAATATTTGAAAATTGACAAATAATTTACAAGTATTAGTCTTAAAACACAGTCTGTTTATTCTAAGGGGTTCTGAGACAGTGGAAAATAGTCATGTAAAGTGAATTAATCACAGCAGTCCTGACTGATGTAGGTAATATCTTAAAGACAGTGTGTATGTGTGAGATTGTGCACTTTTGTGATGTGTGGAGAGTCCTCAGCAGCTGAGGGATGTGTATTTTGTTTTCAGAAGAGGGAGAACAGTAGAGATGGCGATGTAGATATGAGCGGAGGAGATGAAAAATGGGAAACAGCGTGTGGGAGTAAATAACTCCATGTATATCTCTCTCTCTCTCTCTCTCTGTCTCTCTCTCTGTCTCTCTCTTTCTCTCTGTCTCTGTCTCTTTTTGTCTCTCTCTCTCTGTTCAACTTCCCTGTCAATTTCTCTTCATTTATCTCAATCATTCTTTCTTCCCCCTCTCTCCCTTTCTCTTCATTCTCCTTCCATCCATCCATTCCCCTCCCCCTTTGGGCCATTTATAGCCTTTGTATATTTCTGATTTAACTCAGGGCATGAGATAGCTCTGCTGTGTATGTATGCTTGTATGTATGTATGTGTGTGTATATAAATGGGGTGTGTGCGTGTGTACGTGCAGGTTTCTGTATTTTTCCTGATTGTCGTGTCATTTGTCTTTTCTTGGAGTTGTGGCGTAGATGTAATAAGCGATCTAAATCAGTGGGTGTGTGTTTGTGTGTGTGAGCTGCAGAGATGTTAAATGAATTCAGAGCTGCATCCAGATACACACACGGACAAACTCGCACATACTCACATACACACTAATTCATTTCCACTCGTTTAGTTTGTCATTAACTCGAACTCAAGCTGATTACTGCCAGTTAGCCGCCATAATGCGCTTGCTTGCAGACCATTAGGCTAACCGGTTTAGCCACAGCTCTCAGTCACTCTCCCGTGTTTGAGAGAGAGAGTGCTGTGTATGTCTCATATAATCTTTACCGATGAAACAACAGATTTCATTTAGAAAGAAATCACCCTTACACAAATAATACTTAAGCTGAACATTTAACCATAACTGAAAGTAATTAAAAGTAGGTAATGATATATCCAGCAGGGGCATCAGTGTATTTATAGTCAGCTGAAGCCTTGCTGCTCACGCACCATATGCTGCTATAGAAGCCGCAGTTGTAACACCTCGTTCAAATATGGCTTTGATTTGTTACCTAGATGGTAAGGTCATGACGAATTTGAATTAACGATTTTTTAGCACCATCAGGGTTTTAGTTAGCAACAGTTTGCAAAACTAACACTCTAACTGTTTCAGTAAACGAAAATTATCCCAGTAATTGATTTCACTATGGTTTCTTACAGTCCCAGAGGTTTAGATATAGCCATATATTATCTGTTGATCATGGCCTAGGGTACATGTTGATCTTTTAGTGTTCTTTCCATAGCTGGAAAGGTTCTTTTAAATGAGCAGGGCTGGGTGTTATCAAGCCTAGGTGTGTGTAGTCTAGGGGGTGGTGGAGGCCTAGTGGATAGGATACTTGCCTCTGGACCAAGAGGTCATGGGTTCGAATCCTACCTTCAGCACCACCACTGATTCCCTGAGCAACACCCATAACCCCAAGTTGCTCCAGGGAGACTGCCCCCTGTAGTTAGGGAATGGAAGTTGCTCTGGATAAAAGCGTCTGCTAAATGATGTACATGTAAATGTAGTCTAATTGATTCCAGTTACTACATTTGGTTAATTGGTTGCCCGAGTAGCTAAAGGGGTAAATAGTCTTTGCACGTGGGGCCACTTGGTGTTGGAGTTTGTCTATTGCTTTCTTAGAAGTTGTTTAATATGAATGTTTGAAACGGTTAAAACAGAAGGTATCAAATGGGTTTTAATAGGTTATTGGCTACTTAAAGCATTGGCATACCTTGAAAGTCAGCTTACATTAGCTAGCAGAACAATTACAGTCTAATTGCCTAATTTAAAAAAGTGAGTTAATAAGGACTGCAGAACTTTTGTTTTGTATAGTTGGGTGCCTTCTTGCTTCGAAACACTGTATAGGGAGCATTTGATCCAGTATTCCTCCACATCTAAAACCAAAATCACCCTGTCGGGCCTGTTCCTTACAGTGGACATTCACCTCAGTGCCTGTGGATCGGGACACCCCTATTGCTGCAAGCGCATACCATGTCATTGGCCTTTTTATTGCAGCTTTAATTCTAGCCTTCTCTTTTCCTGGAGTGGGACATCCCTGTTTTAAAGTGGCGGCAAAACAAAGCGTGACTCGGATCCAGATCAATGTGAGCTTCAAGCAGAAGTGTGTTATGTCACGATGCTGTAAATCACTTTCAGAAGAAAATGAAAAAGCATTATTTATTAGAAATGGTTGTGAATTACACTGATTTGCTTTTAGTGGGTAGTTTTAGGTTATATACGCCAGTTAGCATTGTGCTAACTGCCTGGATAAATCATCACACTTTCCTCAGACCAAAGTTGCTCATTGATCTCTTAAGAGACCAATCAGTGCTCAAGCACTGATGTACGTCGCTCTGGATAAGAGCGTCAGCTAAATGCCGTAAATGTAAATGTAAGAGACTTGCTCATGTGGTTTCTCGTGCCGTGTAACACTCTTATCTCTAAACGTGGACAAAAAGATCACATAGTCAAAGTGTGTATAAATAACGTCATACAGTGTCAGAAACAATAATATCATTGGTAGTTGAAGTAAACAGCATTGTTGCTGTTATTGTATTTAACTGTGTGACCTAGGATAGTAGGTGACCGCGAGGCTGGCCTGCTTTGGGGCAAAGGTCAAGCTCATAAGGGAGTAAATAAGTAATCAGCCTGTCTGTCATTTATCAAGAGACAGACAGTGTAGAGATGGGGTGTTCCCTCAAACAGCGTTGAGGAAACCACAGCAAACCACTTCCCTGACCTGCTATAAGCATAAAGATAAAAAGACACACTGAAGTGCAGCTGTTTTTTTTTGTGCATTTTATTGTAGTAATACTAATCCAGGTAAATGTAGCCAATTTGTACATTATAGAAATGTATATATTGGCATTGTGTGGTACCATTTTATAGTTTCATCTTTTTCTGGCTACAGTCTCTTCTTCTTCGAAGTTCTCAAATATAAAGCCTCTCCATGATACTCTCCATGATATCGACGTTGAAAGTGCCTAAGTTTAGCTATCTCTAAGTGTCCTTAGGTGGGTGCTGCTGTGAGTGAATAGCTAGACTTCCTCTACTGCCCTGTCTACAGAGTAAAAGACAGTCAGTATAACCTTGCAGGGATGTACATTTCTGATTCCCTTTGATTTTCATTCTCTAGGAAACGGGCTGGATGAACTATTTACACAGTTGTAGTAAAAAGCAGTCCTGGCTTGAACACTCCTTAAAACATGAATGGCTAGGCCTACACTTCTGTAGGCTAAATACATGTGACTGTGTCAGTTTTTCTGACATCACTAAAGCAGTGAATGTGAAACTGCTTTTTTGCTGCTTAGTTTCAATATGTTGCCTGTTTGGACTGAAGATAGAGCAGTGCATTTAGAAACTTTGGTGTTTACATACTGTTATTTTTTTTCCCCCATGATACGGGCCTTTTAAAGCTTGGTAGTTATCAGACCGGCATCAGTTGAGATTTCAATACTGCTATCTGAAAAGAAAAAAGTTAATTTTGGTTGTATGATTGAATATAATCTCATTTTACATTCCAAAACTGATGCAGATGATACCTGATTGAGAGAAATTATGGCATTGCTTATTTTACTGAGCTCAAGTTTCTGTATCTATACCTTTTGATAATTACTGTTATTGTTTTATCACTGATGGCTGGTTCTGACGGCGTTCTTTGAGGTCTGTCTCAGTGTTGAGGTGTCGTTGGTCTGGAAACCTTAACTGGACTGGCTGAGATAACAGGCAGTCACGCTGCTGCTGGAATGTTGATGGCTTCTTATCTCTGTTCCCTCACTCTGCTCCCATCTTCCCTCGAGGTGTGTGTGTGTATATGTGTGTTTGTGTGCAAGGAGCACTCATGGCTTTTGTGCTTGGAACAAAGCGGGTGGCCCAACACGCTTCTCAAATTCCTCTGTCACTCTACACACATGTAGCCAAAACCTCAAAATATTACAACTCCAATCCCCCAGAACCCCAAACCAAGCACTGTCAGGATCTCCAGCCCTGACGGGAGTTGGCTAAAGCCGGGCAAGTCCGCGCCTGCCGCTCCACACTAATGCACATTTCGTTCTTCTATCTTTTTCTCCAAAGTATCTCCAGGTATCTGTTTAAGGAATCGTAAATAGACTTGCTCATGAGATTTTGGACATTCTGTTCTCTTTAAAAATGGACAAAAGTGTGGACAAAATTGGTGGCTACTACTGTTTTTAGCTAGGGCACATACTTTCATCCACTTTTATTGATCATGTTGAGGCACACAGTATCATACAGTACCACTTTTTTTTCACTGGCTCAAGGAACAGTGCAAACAAATGTTTTTCCGTTACAAATGAAGTGACCGTACCCGAGTTTGCTCGACGGCAGGACCGAAATCGGGCTTTCTGATTGATTAGTTGAAATATCACAACAGAGAAATAGTCTATTGTTTTTTTGTTTGTTTTTTGTTCAGGTTTTTTTTTTTTTTTTTTACTGCCTGCACGAAAAAACAACAATGGAAATCAAAGCAGGTGCCAATCAAAGTTCTGTGCCATGACAGTACAGTTTAGGTACAGCATGATTCCTGGATACCTGTGGAAAAGTGTCTTATTAGCACCAGGCACCAAACATATCATGGCTGATTTGACTACAACTGAGGCTAAGAGGGGAAAGTGTACATTTGAATTTAGGCCGTTTTACTCCAGCCTTTCCTGGGCCTATTTCTCCAATTCTGCTAGCTTTATTGGATGTTCTGCCACTCTCACACATCGCACCTTTGTTCCTGCCAGTCAGTGACGCTGAAATCCACAAAACACAACACAGACATATTATCTTCAGCAAAGGTATCTATGTTTTCCCACAGCACCTGTATAAGTTCTCACAGATCATCTTTCAACCGAATAGGTTTAGGGGACGCTGAGCCTGAATGGGTGCTGACACTGTTTATTGTTTTTTGTGTAATTGTGTGATCTTATCTCACTGTAGCTTATTTAGACTCAGAACCACTGGTCCTGTCTGGAGAGCATGCAGCTTATGACTTTCCGGTCGTCTGCACCGGGCCTTGGCTTTAGAAAGCATTGTGCTTCATTCTTTGCAGGGTGTATTGCAAATCAGAATCAGAAAACTTTATTGATCCTGGAGGAAACTTCTTATACTACGACTGCACAGACACACAGAGAAACAAAGACAAGAGTAATATAAAATACAATAAGTCAAAATAAAACTCTCTAAGAGATACTCTGAAAATAGTGTCCTAAATACACTGTGCTATATACATGAAATACTGTGGTTCGTTAAAGAGGTCGATATAAATACTATAGATGAATGAAATTACTGCAGTAGTAGTTTACAGTTTTCTCCATTATACCAATGTAGGCAGTCTGCCAAGACATGTTTAGTGTCTAAAGTTTGCTTCTGTAGCTTCGAAGCTTTGAGGCCAACGTGGATGAAAGTGTGGACACGGTTACTCAGCGATTTTATGTATTTTAGTCCATTTTGAAAGATAACAGGGTCATACAGTGTCAGAAACCACATGAGTAAGCCTATTAGAGACTAATGAACAAGTTTGAGACCAGTGTGTGGTTTGAATGTGCACTTAGCACCATGCGAGTTGTTGGGCATTTCTTGCAGTTGTGCACTGCATGTTATATATTAACAATTACATGCACTCTCTCGATGATGGGGTGCCACTTAAAAGGCCCTGATAATTGTTTTTAAATGATGATACCAATATGATTCTGATACATCACGCATCCTTAAAATGAACAACTACCAGAATTGACTTGTGACAGGTGAAGGCGGCTAATGCATCTCCTCGAAAGTGCTGATCTACTGTGCCGGGCATCCAGACTGAACAGTATTTCACTCTGTGGATGAGACGGAGTGTCCTAACGTCCAGTTCCTCTAACCTGGGACTGTGGCCAAGTGCTGAAACTCCTAAGACTTTGGCAGAGCGAGGATTTGATTCTAGCTGCACTGCGCACCACTGCGTAGGAAGACATGCTGGTGTCTGAAGTTTGCTTCTTTAGTTTTACACAGGAGCTACAAGGCTAATGTAGTTAACAGATATTGGAAAGTTTATGTACAACAGTTAGCATTGCTAAGTGCATGCAGCTAGTCACTGCAAGTCATCACACGCTCATAATCGCAAATACACTAGTGACACTGATTTCTGTGAAAATGGTTATTTCATTAAACGATTATGAATACACTGTCTGATGCCTCAGACGTAGTTTTACCAGAGTTTTGAGAACTCTTTTGCCCAGTTACTAAATCGCTTCATTGGTTTGTAAGGCAGTTCCCATGAATCCCATCACCACCACTGTGAAGAAATATGAATTGTAAAATTTTACATCAAACCATTTTGAATAACTTTGAAAACGTCTCAATCACTCAGTTACGGGAAAACCCATGAAGGCTAGATCTCCCGTTCAACAAGTGATGGCCTCACTCTTCTTGAGTATAGGAAAAAATAAAAAGTGCATTTCATGACCTTAAAATATGTTTTGTTCATTTTTATCACAGTATTGGCCTGCATCTAAGAAGGTCACAATAATTTAAAAAAAGCACAAACCTTGATATGCTATTGAAGAACAGTCTAGCAGAATTATTTTGGTCCCGATAGCGCAGGCCGATCTTTAACTGAATTCACCCTGCAGGCCGTGCTTTAACAACGTGCCTTCTGTACACACTGGATTACTTTAATCCTCCTGAAATCAATGTGTCTGTCTGTCAGAGGGTGTGTGTGTGTGTGTGTGTGTGTGTGTGTGTGTGTGTGTGTGTGTGTGTGTGTGTGTGTGTGTGTGTGTG
>JBBIGA010031119.1:0-13917 GCA_037576975.1 Alestes dentex | reverse complement strand
CAGATGATCAGGCGGTGATCAGTATACTGGTGGTGCTGAATGCTGAATCGTTGGAACTCCTTTATCTAGGCTCCTTGTATCTTTAGGCACTTTGCAGGCTGTCACAGTAAAACATTTGGTTCCATTTCTTTCATTGAATCTACTCAATATGACAAAGATAAGACAGTTTGATGGGTGTCAAATACTACCTTTGCACCAACAAGGTGATTCAAAGTAAAATATGAAGAAAGGAAGACTTTTGTACTGTACATAAATTAAGCATTTAGTAATTTATACATGGATGACCACCAGGTTTCTTGGGGAAATTGTTTTTAAGTGTGCATATAAAGCAATTCTCCATCACCTAGTCCAGCGATATCTCCTCCCCTTTGATAATTCCATTTCTGCTTTTAATGTGCTCAGATTATTCTCCATGTACGGCCAATTATAAAAACCATCCTTCCTTCCTCCCATCTGTACCCTTCCACATTCCGATCACGTCCTCGGGGGAAGATTTCAATTACCTCAGGTATTAAAATTAAGTCATCATTTACAGAGACGAGGCAGGCAAATTTTGCCAAACGCGCGATGTGATTGAACTCAATCGAGGCTGATAGAGATCTCCGCACTTACCTGCGCAGTGAGGAATGATGATCATTAAGATAAATATTTGTCCCCACCTTCAGTTTTACTGATCTGTGATCCTCTTTGCACCCCTTATCAGATTACTTAGCAGAGTCAGACCCTATTTTCGGAAGTTCCGCATATTTATTTTTCCATATTGTACAGAACTGTGAAGTATTTACAGCAGTGATAAAATCATGGGCCATCCACAGTCAAAGGCCAACACAAGGAGATGACATCAAAAGTGAACAAGCTTATCATATCTTACAATTTAATGTTTCCATTTTCCACCATAAGTATCAGAATTCTCTCCATTACTGACAACGTATCTGTTTTGGACTGGCTTAATAGTATTCTGTCAAAAAGTAGCCCCTTGTAGCCACACGTGAACACACCACGGCACAGCACACAGTGTGAAATTCTCCCTCTATATTTAACCCATTCACCAAGTGAAGCAGTGGGCTGCCAACAACGTGTTTACATTTAAAATATGTTTTTTTTCCACTACACGCTTATATTTACAAATATATTTTATCCACAAATGTTTGCCATTGGAAATATGTATGTCCCCTGATGCAACTGCATTTGACAATTTAGCTGAATTGAGCTTGAGACCACACGGAAAAATGAAAATTCAGTGACAAAGAGAGAGCAGTGTTTAGTTCTTGTCCCCCTGAAGATTCTATGGGGGCATTATTCTTTTCTGGATAAGAAAAATTGCTGGCAGATTCTGTGGATCTGCCATGTACATCGATCTTGAGAAGTAAAACAGTGTTATTCTGATGATGAACATGGTTTCGCTCAACACGACACCTTTTGAGACCTCAAAGCGAACTTACACCTGGCTTTAAAAACTGGAGGAAAGTCTGCATTATGCTTGGCACACAGTTTAGTATTTAATCAGGTTTAGATGCAGTTTCAGCCCATAAACAATTAGGGACCAATATTCTAGCTTAGTTCTTTTGCGTTCCATTGGGTCTTTCTAAATGCGAAAGGCTTAGAACATAATTGTTTACATTTGTAAACATTCTTTAACAACTAACTGTTTACATTCCATCTTTGATGAAGTTAAATGGTGTTTAAAGTCTCAGTTTTGCACAAATAGAAAAAACAAACTCCGCATTCTTTTTGGGTCGAACCGTTCCTGCTCGGTGCCTGTTTGTACATCTCTCTACATCAACACTCTTGTAAAACATGCTCGGTTTTGGCCGTGTGGTGTAAATACATTATTACAAGATGAACAAACACGTTTGAGCGGAGCCGAGCCTCGTTGCGGGCCATGTTTCAATCAGCTCCATGCGTTTTATCGCCGCCGGGAAACAATGTTGGCTCAGATGTGCTAATATTTACCACAGTGAGCACGGAAAAAAAGCCCCACCCGTGGCTGCCAACAGCCTGCCCGAACCAGCGGCGAGAAAAACGCACACGGAGAAAGAGGCTGGGTGGCGAGAGCTAAGAGAGTTCATTAAAAGACAGGCGCGACGAGAAAGTAGCTCATCAGCAAAGGCTGGAGAACTTTATGAAGTGACGAACACGCAATTAAAAACTCATTCGGCTACAGGTATAAAACAAGATTGGGCAATTATGCTTAATTAAAGGTTAGCGTGAAGGTAGGAGTTGGATGTCAATCCAGATTAGAAGCACGAAGAGATATCAGGCATACTGGAACATCTTGTTCTCTTGGAAAACTTGGCTGCTGACAGTTTCAAAAATCAGATTGTTTTGCAAAAAAAAAAAAAACAAAACAAAAAAAAAAGCACTTGTAGCTTTGCAGCTATGAGGCTAATGAAGATAGCCACAGAAAGACAAAGCCACTTGCTGATTAGCATCTTTATAACTCATCACACCTCAAACTGTTGAGGTGTTAAGTCATCTCCACTGGACCTGCCCATGTTGTTTTATGAGAGCTGCTACAGATATTGCCCATGTTAATAAGCCACCTCAAATCAGAAACTGCATACGCAAGTCTATTTGAGTTACTTTATTTCATATAGCACATGCTAAGACTATATTGAGACCTTGTTCTTTCCTCAGTAAAGCCTGTATTAAACACTTCAGCTATGTTCATTACAACCTGTAGTACTGCATTACCTGAGATCTATCACGTCTGCATCCATTCCTATAATTGTATTTTTAGTATCAATAATGCATTATAAACACTTTTAGACCATATTATGTAAATTATCTCAAAAGGCATCAAATTGTATTAACGTCTAGTTGGAATTGCTTCTTTTCCGTAAGCTGTAAGGTAACTTGAGGTATGTTATATTAAAGTTTATATTTTTAATTGTATTTTTAGTAGTAGAAACACATTACTAAACCCTTATTATGCGAATTGTTGAGCGCGGATAATCAATTCTTTCAATGAAAAATAGTAAAATAATTTTACTGTACATAACATAAGGCCTGTTACATGTAAATATGTACCTGTAATTGTATTCATAGTAGTAATGATGCATTAGAAACGCTTTATTAATACGTGATTTTGGACATTATCGCATAAGTAATAAACTTGTATTAACTTAGCAGTGGAACTGCTGTAGGCTGTTGGTTACAAGAGATGTGTTAAGCTAAAGTCTGTTTTCTTAATTGTATTCTCAGTAGTAATGATGCATTATAAACACTTCATTAAGACCTTATTATGTAAAGTGCTGCACAAGTTATCTACTTTTATTAATGAACAGTTAGAACTACTTTTATTCTGTAAGTTGTTATTTATGTGAGGTCTGTTATGTAAAGCTGATACATTTCATTGTATTATTCATAGTATTAACACAGTAATAAACACTTTATTACAAACTTATTATGCAAATTATTACACATATACACACATAACCCATTAAAAAACCTTTTTAAGCATCTATAATGAAGCAGAGACCAAGACTTCAATAATGCATGTATAATGTATATGTTCTGTAAAATAATGCGAAGTCAAGATTAATTAGGAGCTAAAGAAGAAACTTTGGATTCCAAACATGTTGCCCAGTCGGCTGCATTTGAAAACTGTGTTAAAAATATACATACTTCTGTAAGGAAGCATGTTATCCACTGTTGGCATTAAAATCCCAGTGTTTCAGAGGGAGGAGTGAGTCCTGATAAATAATGCTGAGCTCGACACAGAGGTGCTGTTTTGGTTCGTGTGAAACCTCTCTGACTCAAGGCGGGACTGGGAGCATGAAAGTAGACCGAGGGGGGGGGTGTAGATCCGAGGGAGAAGGAATATAAGAGGGAGTCGGAGGCCGGGTGCGTTTGTGGAAGTGAGAGAATTACTTATTTCCACACTTTCATCACAGGAGCACCAGAGAGGAGAAGTTAACCTCACACCTCCAGCCCTGCAACACACACAATGCTGGTCTTCACATCTTCTGTCACTTCACACCCTTTCTGGTTTCTAATCAAAAGGTTATCATCATTATCATCATCTAATAAAATGTATATTCTGAGTGAACAGGCAGCGGTTAGCTGGGGATTTCTGTTGTATATTTTATTTTCTCCTGCTGTTCCTTCTCACACAGTAATGAACAGCACATTTTTGTATATGTTTTTTTTTGCCATGAAGTGTATTAAAAAGATGCTTTCTAGGATTTATCCTTATGAAGAGTTCCCAATTGTTTGCTTTCCAGTAACATTTTTTTTTCTGTTAACTGATTTAATAATTGTATTAACTGAAAAAAATAAATAATTACAAATTATAATTACCGTACTCCATACTCATTACTATCAGTAACCAGAATGTTAGTAGTTATATATACATATTTGTATATATACATTATGGGGCATACATATGCATTATACATGATATAATGTATACAATTCCTATAGCCTAAATTCTGTGGCAAAATTAGCAACACAAGTGATTACAGTTACAATTAGACATTTGCAGAAAATAAAAACCTATTGTTAAAATGACCACTTTCAGAAACACAAAACCACAATATCCACTATTCTTAGGAGTTGATAATGTCTTTTGGATCAAGATAGCCAGAGTGATTTTGGAGACACTATAACCCCCCCACACACACCTCCCTACACCAGCTGAATATACGTTTTTCATTAACAAGCAACAAACAGAGGGACGTTGGCTGAGGTTAATGCTGAGTAACCACTTAAAAAAAAAAAACTCCCTCTGCAGGTTTCCCCCACCCGCTTGTGGATGGAGACTATCCTGAATATTTTAGCGGGTTCAAATATCTTGTTTTTTCTGTTTCTTTCCTAAACCTAAAATAAACGAAATTTGTATATTTTTGCTCATTATGTTGAATAACTTTGGTTCATAGGAACACCACACCAAGCTCAGCATGACGTCTGACACCTCGAGCATCAACAGAAACCGGGGAAACCTGAATATAAGGGGCTGTTTTGCTGTTGCATGGTGACAGTTTACCATTTGTTGTGCTTATGTTCTAAGGCTTAGTAAACTATTTAACATTTCAACATTTCAAACCTTCATTCTGAGTGATGGTATGAGATGGATGTATGAGGGTAGCACATTGTACATTCAATGACATCTATTTCCCATACATTCATAATCAAGTCTATTTAATATAACTTTACTCTATATGGTTTCAGGTGAGCAAGTGATGATTTAGACCTGCAGTCTGTTTATTAACTAGTGGTCTTTGGCATCCATAATCCAAGGACTGCTATTATCATCACTGAAGTTCCCTTGAGCAAGGTACCGTCCCCGCACTCTGCTCCCTGGGCGCCCCTTGTTGGTGGCAGCCCCCTGCTTCACTTGGTAAATGGGTTAAATGCAGAGAAAGAATTTCACGCTGTGTGCTGCGGTGTGTTCACGCGTGACTATGAGAGGCCACTTTACTTACCTTACTTTACTTAATTAGCTGCTTTAGCTTCACGGCTCTCCCAGATCATATTTTGGCAGACTGGATTGCACAAAAGTGTTTCTTTCACACCGAGCAAAAGTGCGGAGGATCCTGGTTCAGGCGACTGCCGTGCTATTGTCTCATTAGCGAACGCGGAAGGCATTTGGCCTTGGATAACGAGACGCTGCGGCTGTTCAACTGTCTCACCTGTGGCATGTGTTCAGGCACGCAGCACACGCACATCAAACCCGTTCACACCGCCGGCACCAATATTATCATTTCATCTGAGCAATTAACCCACTAAATTGCAGAGCAGCTATACTGTTTTTTTTTTTTTTTTAGCATTTTTCATTTTGTACAGTTGGTTCAGCGCACTGTCGGGTTCCGTCACGTTGTGAAAAGGTAAAAGAAAATGGCCCGAAGCCGAATGACGGCGGGCAAGATGAAAAATTGTTTAATCGAACATATTTGGCGGTTGAAAAAGTGCTCGGGTGGGAGTGATTACAAGTGGTTGGGGGGCTGGGTGACGGGGAGTGTGCGGGTTTTGTGCGGCTTGTAGGCAATGATAATGTGTTCGGACAGTGTGCGGCAGGCTCATATATCACATTCCTGCCGTAAAAGTCACCGTTTCCACACAGCACTAATAAATTAACTCGTGCGGACAAGCGCGGTATTTGGGCTCCATCAGAAACACAATTGCCCCCACTGATGTCATATCCTGTCTTGATCTCCTTCACAAAAGGAAATGTCAAAGGCTCCACAGCCTGAGTGATCGATACTCATTGACGAAAACGCGTGTGTGAGAGAGAGGGTGTGTGTATAGGGGCTGGGGGAAGCAGGCATGTTCGGGCATGGAGCTATGCTTCTGAGAATTGGTGTTTATTTTGTGCTCAGCTCTATTAAAGAGCCCATGGCTCATTTTTTTCTATTTCACCTCTTTTCCTTTTTTCCCACCTCCCAGTTAGTCTATCATGTTTGGAGGACAGATTTTGCTTGTTTAGTTCAGAACTGGTGACATTGGCATTAAGCACTGGAAGTTAATAGTCACCCAAACTCATTTTTTACTTGATTAGCAGTAAAACTTCTCTCAACCTCTCTTTATGAAAGTGAAGCAGACTTGTGGATGTGGTTTAGGACTCAGGATGACTTACTGTGGGCTTTAACAATGCACAAAACTTCACCATGTTGGGAAACACTGTGCTGAGTTCCATTCACTGGTTTTGTTCATTTTTATAGAGCTCACAGTAAGTCACGTCGAGTCCTAAACCTTAATGAAAAGCTGGATTCAGTCTGGATGGATTGAAAGAAGATTTGGTGAGTTTTTTTTGCCAAAACAATTTGGGTGACTATTGAATTCTAGTGTAGCCCCAGTGCTAAACTAAAGAGAAAAAAATTACAACAAAAATGTCTTGCCTGATCAATGGCATCTGGAGTAAGCAAGAAAATTGTGTAAATTTTATTTTTGCATCACTAATCTTTAATGACTGATATTCAGATGACCTCTGTTCTGATTGGTTGCCCTTTTATGTGCCTTTTTCAAAAAGCAGTCCGAATAGAAGTGCCCCTTATAACTTTACCATGAACATAAGAAGCTAAAATGCCGTAGGCTGGAAAGGTGGATGTCTGCAAATGACTTGGTTTTTGTGACATCACAAAAATGACAGTCAAATCAGGCAGCTTGGTTTCATAAGGTTTGTATGCTGTAAGTGAGAAAACTGTTTTTTTACAATGTGGGCCCTTTAAAAATTCAAAGCCTGTTTTTCTAGAGGGTAAATGAGAAGGTTCTTCTTCAGCCAGCTGCTGCAAGCAGTCCACTCATGTAAGCCATTACAAATAATAATAAACAAATAAACACGAGTAAGATGTAAAAGTTGTAATACTAATTATCTGTCTTCACAACTATATGCCCATTACTCCATTAATCCCTATTAGGGCCAGCAATACCACACACACACACACACACACACACACACAAACACACACACACACACACACACGATAAACCCTACTAGATTATTGACACACTCTTGGCATTGCGCTACAGTCTTCCTATTTCCCCTGTTATGAATGTGCAGACGCTATTAAGCAGATTATTTTTCTATGAATAATTTACTGAAACTGGTCACATTCCCTAGAGTTATTATTGCAGTCAATGGAATGAGCCGTTTCCTTCAGAAAAATAAGAAAAGGTTTTTTTCTAAGACCAGCCAAACAGCAACAGAGACCTTTTTTATGCTTTTTGTGTATTCTGCTGTCAAACCTAATTATTTGTCACTAACGCCTACAACAACATGAGGGGTCTTTTAATAAGTGTGGCGCCACTGAGAGTCAATGGAATTTATCTGAATACATATTACACTACATGAATACATTTTTTAACTTAAACATTTTCCTAAAATATATGTACACACACACACACACACTATCTCTCTCTTTCACACACACAGACACACACACACGCATATACGTGTATATATACTGTATACATGTGCGTCTGAGTGTGTGTTTGTGTGTGTATATATATATATATATATATATATACCCACACACACACTCTTTCTGACACACACATACACACACAAACAACAGGTCCAAAACTCATAAAATCCGTTCAAAATTTGTTTTTACTGTAAAAATCCGCCTGACCCCACACTCACACTCCCACACACACGTTTAGGCTTTTTGCACCACCTTTTCTTGGTTAGTTTTACATAAATACAAAAAAAACGTAGTTCTTTTTTTTACTGTTAAATGACATCCTTTCTAAAAATAGACACAGTTACAGTTACGGCATTTAGCAGACGCTCTTATCCAGAGCGACGTACATCAGTGCTCAAGTAGTCCACATCTGTTCTTCATACCTGTAGAGCTAAACTCAAATCAATCTGCTATTAAGCAAGTTCCTGCAGGCTAAGATACACACCTTAACAAACCCTGTCAGAAAGAAAAAG
Organism: Alestes dentex; assembly: GCA_037576975.1. Lineage (NCBI taxonomy): Eukaryota > Metazoa > Chordata > Actinopteri > Characiformes > Alestidae > Alestes > Alestes dentex. The sequence continues at coordinate 5,540 of JBBIGA010031119.1, read as the reverse complement.
AGACGAGTACAAAGTTAGCAAAAAAAAAAAAAAAACATGGACAAGAGTGAAGAGAAGAGGTTTGTTTCATATATGGGAAAAAAATATGCAAGCAACAAGTGTGAGGACTACCTAGTCCCTTAGGTGCTCCTTGAAGAGGTGAGTCTTCAGACGACGCTTGAAGACAGCGAGGGACTCCCCAGATCTCAGTTCGCTCCACCACTGGGGGGCCAGAACTGAAGAGTCTTGATGCATGTCTTTCTCTTCTCCTGAGCAGTGGAGGTTCAAGACAAGCGGAGCTTGAAGCTCTGAGAGGACGAGAAGTGACACGCTGCTTGATCTGTGGTGCCAACACGTAAGGAGGTGCCGATTTTAACGTTCTATTTTTAAAGTTCCAAACACTGTAAAGTTGATATTTTTTAAAAGGTTAGATTTCTGATTGTACGGTCATGAAACAAAGTCTCTTGTGATGTCTGAAGCTTGAATAGGACTAAATAAAAGTTATATTGTTGTATCATGTCTATGGGAATGAAGCGACCAAAACAGCCTGAATGGAATTCACAATTTTTGTGATGTCACAAAAGCCAATGCCTTCGTGTATATCCTCCCATTTAGACTACAGTGGTTTAGCTCCACCCATTCAGTTTTAAAGACCCAATGACCTGTGCCATTCTAAAGGTAGAAGATAATGGTCAGAAAGTGTAAAATTAAAAAATAAGACTGTTTTTGGTAACACCAAATATCGTAAGCAGGCCTCAGAGAGTTAAAAATAAAATAAAATAATGAAAAAGGAATGGTTTAGCCCTTTAAAAGCCCTTTAAAAGTCAAAGGGGTAATATGTTCCACACATCTGGAGTGAAAGAAATGAAATGTGAATGTGTAATTATGACACTGGTCTCTTCCAAATGTTTCAGCTTTATCCTGTCTGCCTCTCAGTCTTTCATCCAGGACCTTTGAAGGCTGCCCAGATACCCCAGATACCCACAAGCCCTTGTGGCGGCCGCCCTGGAGTCGTCTAATGCCGTGCCCAGCGCCACGCTCCGAAGCGGCTGCCAGCGTTCCAGACACATCCACACATCTGCTCTCTCGCATTCCAGCAGAAAGACATTGGAGGAAAGGGGGACTCGGAAAAATGCTCGTCATGTGACACCAACTGTGATGAAGTTAAACACTAATTTCAGGTCGGCCTCCAGAGTTTGAGGCCTACTTTTGCTTAAAGGGAACAAGGTAGAGGAACGTCTTAATTAACATCTTTCAAAGCCAATCGTGACCTTCTACACCAATAACTGCAAGGATGCATGTGGGAAATGGGTAAATACAGTAAAACACACAAAATATCATGAGCTATTTGGCTAGTAAAGTAAAGTAAAATGACCCCCAATAGACAGGTGTAAACACACCACAGCACACAGTGTGAACAATGTGAAATTCTTTCGCTGCATTTAACACATTCACCAAGCGAAGCAGGGGGCTGCCACCAATGAGGGGCGCCCGGGGAGCAGTGTGTGGGGATGGTACCTCACTCAAGAGTGCTGGGATTCAAACCCACAACCTTCTGATTGCAGGGGCAATGCCCTAACGACCAGGCCAGCAACTGCCCCAAATATAAATTAAGCTTCATGACATATTACAATAAAAAATATGCTAAACATATCTGATAAGCTTTTATTCATATATTTATATATATTTATTAAAAATACACACATACATATATATATATAAATATGTAAAAATAAATGCATCAAATTTTATACTGAAAAATGTAAACAGTAACAGTCACCTTGAAGCTCGGATTCTCATTCTTAAAACAAAATGAAAAAATAGAAATACAGAAAAAAGATCATACTAATAAAGTAATAATGCTTGTCAAATGGCTTTTGCATATGACATGCTCTTCAGGTGATCCCGTAGGTTTCTGCTGGGATCTCTGGTTTCCTCCCACAGTCCAAAGACATGAACACCAGGAGAGCCAGAGACGTTAAACCGCCTCTGGTGTCAATCCTGCGATGGACTGACGTCCCCTCTGACCTGATCCCTCAAACCACACTGACTCAGATCAGTGACTTTGAATTAAATTATTTGTAACAATTTACTTACAATTTTGTAGAAACCTCCAACTCAGTTTTTTAAAGATGTTTTTGATATTTAATATTTTTTATCACTCACAATTTTGCAATATCACTTTATTTTAAAACTTATTTCAAATAAATATCTCATAAAAATTACGATATTTTAACTGCAAGTATCTTATTATAAAACAAGATATCTTATGGAAAAATTCTGACTGCTAAAAATAGACAGACATTTTTTTCAATTCATTTATAATGCTAACAATAATGTTCCAATATGACTTGCCTGTAAAAACTTGGAAAAATGCCAGCCTTGCTGCTTGATTATTATTATTATTTTTTTAAAAATAGCTTAAAAAATACATTTACATATAATCTATAAAAGCTAGAAGAAACAAAACACACGGCCATCCAACTAATTCAATCAGCAGTCGGTTTGTTTCATCACTTTTTTTTACTAGCTTTGCACTACGGAGGCCTGAAATTTCCACTTCCATCAAAAGTATTGCACAGCCTCAACAAACGCTTTAAAAGACCTCCAGAATGCGGTGGGACGGTCCCGCCGTGGCCCTAATAAACAAGTGCGAAAAGCTAGATATCAGCTTTTTCTAGCCCACAGAAAGAAAAACAGTCTGTGTAATCAAAGTAAAAGTCAATAAAGCTAAGATGTGAGAGGCTAAAAAAGAAAAGACAGAATAAAACAGGGAATAGAGTGAGACGGGGGAGGGGGAGGGAGGAGGAGAAAGGTGCTGTAAATCGTGAAAGAAGAGAAGGACAGTCAGGATTCCCATATTTCTTTTTTTGTTTTGTTTTGTTTTCTTTTCTTTTATTGCTTTAACTGGAGTTGTCAAATAATTTCCAAACTGCTTTGCCCCACAGTGTGTGGCACACATAAATCCCGAGTGTGTACACTCACTTAGACTGCACTTAAAATTCCAACAAACCTCTTCATCTTTCACCCTCTCTCCTGCTCTCCCCCTCACCTCACACACTAAACACACACCACCTCACCCGCTCCACCTCGCCAATTCCTCATTCCTTTTCATCTCCAATCTTTTAGCAGAGATTCACTGACGCTGAGATGACCAGCCATCTTTTTTTTTTTTTACAATGTCCTTTTCTATATCCTCAGTACAAAGGATATAGAACCACATAACAATGTGTTTATAGATAGAGGTTATAGGTAAATAGGTCTACATACAGTACTAAGAAGGTAAATACTTCAAAGTACTGGGTAATTACTATGGGTAATGAGTATCAAGATACTTTAACTAAATTATACTAAGTCCCAATAAACTGTAGGTAGTAAATACTCTAAAGTACTCAGTAATTACTTAGGGTAATGAGTATTAAGACTACCTAAATTACTTTGTAGCTCTCAAATGGTTGTAGGTGTATACTGAATAAATGTGTAGTAAATACTCTAAAGTACTGGGTAATTACTGTGGGGAAATAAATATCGGGACACTTCACATAAATTACATTGAAATTCCCAAAAGGCCATAGGTACTGTATATACTGAGTAAATGTGTACTAAATACTCTAAAGTACTACATAATTATTTTGGGTCATGAGTATCAAGACACTGTAGCTGAATTACACTAATTCCCAATATGCTATTGGTATATACTGAATAAATGTGTAGTAAATACACTAAAGTACTGGGCAATTACTTTGGATAATGATTACCAAGAATACCTAAATTACTTTTTAGTTCTCAAAAGGTTGTAGGTATATACTTAGTAAGTGTATAGTAAATACTGTAAAGTACTGGGTAATTACTTTGGGCAACAAGTGTACAAACAGTACAAACATGCAACATATCATTAGCTATTAAGATAATAAATGACAGATTAAATATGCAGCAGTTAATTCGTTATTTGGTGTAACCAAATGCATGCAATTTTTTACTGACACACGAAGGGAAATTCGAAAATGAAAAAATGAGGCAAGTTGTTAAATGAGTTTAGAAGGAGATAGACAGACACTTTGAGATGTAAGACACTAATACAGAGTTGGACAAGAAAGAAAGTGGTGTCAGGAGAAACAGAAAGAACCTTATAAATGGCAGTAACAGCCACCTTGAAGCTCCAACCTGCTCATCCTTTACAGATAACAGTGAGTCACGCAGTGTCAGAAACCACACGATCAAGTCTATTACAGATTACTGAGCAGCACCACGCGCTTCAGGATAAAAAAAGAAGGGAACATCAGACCGCAGTGAATTTGTCTTGCCGGATTGACTGTATCTTTGAATACATGCAGAATAAACCGGTTCCTGACTGTGTGCTCCTATCTGTTCCTTCATGTCTCTCAAGTCTTTTTTTCTTCATTCTGATGTTCTTCCCTGTTGTCCTCTCTCACTGTCGGTTTCGCAAACGGCATCCTCCACTGGGAAAAACCCCAGGATGTGTGTGTGTGTGTGTGTGTGTGTGTGTGTGCGTGTGAGTGTGTGTGATGTGTGCGTGTATGTGTGCTTGTATATGTATATGTGTGTGTGTGTGTATGTGTGTGTGTATGTGTGTGTGTGTGTGTGTGTATGTGTGTGTGTATGTGTGTGTGTATGTATGTGTGTGTGTGTGTGTGTGTATGTGATACCCATGAATTGTGTCTTCTTCTACTACAATTTGTGATTTCTCTGATTATTCCAAAAAAGTGTAAGATGATCAAAATGAAAAATAAACAAAAACCTTGTAGTTGTTTTCACCTTTGTGACCAGTGCTGTGTATACTGTACACTGAGGGGTTAAATACATATGTACATGTATATCTGCATTATACACTGTGTGTGTGTATTTCAGGATCCCAGGATGTGCTTTCTTTGTGTGCCCTCGACTGTCCCAAAACCTTTATACAGTTATATTTTATATGGAAATTTTAAAATAATATTTTTCTCAATAATTTAGCACTAAAATGCACGAAAAATTATATATTGGCACGCAAAAAGCAAAAAAAAATGTGGAGGATATCTGCGGTTCCCACAAATTTGTGAGAGATTCCACGAACTATCATTACTTTGGTTCTGAGAAAAAATCCGCGAATTACTGAAGAGGGGTTTACTGTATATATACATGACGAGCTGGAGTAAATATATCAGTCAGTTTTTACTTACTTATTGACATTTATAGTGGGTTCACTCTGTGCGTGTGTGTGTGTGTGTGTTTGTTTATGTGACTTAAGAGCCAGTGTCTTTGACAAAGCTATCAGAGGTGCTACCTCTCCCCCTTTACTCTCTCTGTCTCTCTCTATCTCTCTCTCTGTCTCTCTCTCTCTCTCTCTCTGTCTCCCTCTGTCTCTGTCTCTCCCTGTCTTTCTCTCTCTTTCTCTCTCTGTCTCTCTCTCGCCCCTCTCTCTGTCTCCCTCTTTCTGTCTCCCTCTCTCTGTCTCCCTCTCTCTCTCTGTCTCTCTTTCTCTCTCTCTCTCTCTCTCTCTCTGTCTCTCTCTCTCCCTCTCTATCTCTTTCTCTCTTCCTCTCTCTCTCTGTCTCTGTCTC
>JBBIGA010031084.1:0-13919 GCA_037576975.1 Alestes dentex | reverse complement strand
CTCCAGCCACGTCTTTATGGAGCTGCTTTGTGCACTGGGACACAGTCATGCTGGAACAGAAAAGGTTCTTCCACAAAGTGGGGCCACAAAGTTGGAAGCATGGCGTTGTCCAAAATGTCTTGGTCTGCTGAAGCATTAAGACTGTCCTTCACTGGAAGTAAGGGGACCAGCCCAAACCCCGAAAAACAGGTGTGTCCCAATACTTTTTTTTTTAAGTCGTGTAGAGTCCGGTATTTTTTTTCCCACCCGTATTCCTACCAACGACGTCGTCCAATTCCAACCGAGGAGGGCGTGGCTTTGTCGGAATACTGGTGTGAAATAAAAGAAAACAAAAATAACGTGCGGCTGCTCCTGAGGTTTTGTTGGACCACTGTCTCCCCCTATGGGCCAGACTGGAAACTGCACCTCTCCCATTGCAAACCTCTCCACTGCCGCTGCAGCCAAGTTAACAAAGTTTATTCTCACCTTTAAATAAAAATGGACTCAAAGAGACGTTACAACGCGTTATGGGGCTGAGTAAGTGAGCTTAGTGACGAAAAATCATACTATATGGCTTAGTCACGAAAATCATAATATATTATTAAGACTATTCACAACTCACTATTACTGCTGCACTATTCAAGATATAATTAAACTTTTGAATAAAAAGTCAGTTATGAGGCAAACTTCAGCTTCTCGTGAACTATTTTGAAAAAGTAAGTTTCAAAAAGCATACTTATCTTTTAGTTTCATTAAAGCATTACTTAATACGGTAGTACAGCAATTTATTTATTTAGATTTTTTCATTATTTGCTCCTTTTTTATATTAAAAACGTGTTAAAGGAGGAGGATGAGATGAAGGGGTGACGTCATTTAATTCCCATAAAATGTCACTTCATACAGCAGTATTTTGTTTATTTTATATTTTTTCATTATTGACTTACTTTTTTTTTTTCTCTCTTAATGAACATGTTAAAGGAGGAGGAGGACGAGGAGGAGGGGCATGGAGAGGGGATGAAGGGGTGTGACGTCATTTAACTACCTCAGAATGTCACTTCATACGGCAGTATTTTTGTTTGTTTTATTTTATTTTTTTCATTATTTACTCTTTTTTTCTCCTCTCTCTCTTAATGGACATGTTGAAGGAACAGGAGGAGGGAGGGTGGGGCGGGAGAGGACGTCACGAGCGCCTCCGCCCAATCGCCCAATCGCGGCTCGAGCGTTCTGATAAAGGTGAGCGCGCGCCGAGCGGGCACGGGTTCCAGAGACAGCGCGCGAGGACTAAGGTGCGCTCGGAGGAGAGTTACAACACACACACACACACACACACACCAACAAGGGGGACTAACGGGACAGGACCGACGAGAGGCCGCGACGGGGGACGGCGTCGGTGTGAAGTCGTGACAGTCGTGCGTTCTGGGGACTTTCTGCAGGAAGAGCGCGTGCGCGTTTGGTTTTGTTTGTTTGTTTATTTGCTTGTTTGTTTTCTCCCCGGTGCCGTTGACCGTATGAATCTCCTCGACCCCTACCTGAAGATGACGGACGAGCAAGAGAAGGGTCTGTCCGACGCCCCGAGCCCGAGCGTGTCCGAGGACTCGGCCGGCTCCCCGTGCCCCTCCGCCTCGGGCTCCGACTCCGAGCGCGCCGCCGCCGACTTCAAGAAGGACCCGACGGACGACCCGACGGAGGACAAGTTCCCCGTCTGCATCCGCGAGGCCGTCTCGCAGGTGCTGAAGGGCTACGACTGGACGCTCGTGCCCATGCCCGTGCGCGTGAACGGCTCCAGCAAGAACAAGCCGCACGTCAAGAGACCCATGAACGCGTTCATGGTGTGGGCGCAGGCGGCGCGCAGGAAGCTGGCAGACCAGTACCCCCACCTGCACAACGCGGAGCTCAGCAAGACCCTGGGCAAGCTCTGGAGGTGAGTCTGGGGGGGGGTCCCCTGGGGAGGGGGGGGGCTCCGGACACGCATGAGGTTTGGGTAGTGCAGGTCATTCATAAGTTTGGAGAGGAAACTTTCTAGAGGTAGAAAAGGGGCGGGGTTCCGATCTGAGAGCCTAGATTGGGGAGAGTAGAAGTTCTGGAGGCTGGATAAGAGTGTAGAAGTTTTGGAGGTCACACTGAGAAAACCTGGGGAAGGTTTAGAGAGAACACATTCTGGAGGTAGACTGTGGGACGTCAGTTTTGAGAGAGCACAAGTACTGGAGGTTAGTTTGGAGTGTAGAAGTTCTGGAGATGAGTTAATAATGGAGTTCTGGAGGTTTAGACAGTAGAACTTCTGGATGTTAGCTTGTAGATTAGAAGTTCTGGAGGTTAGCTTGGAGTGTAGAAATTCGGGAAGTTAGTTAATAATGGAGTTCTGGAGGTTTAGAGAGTAGAAGTTCTGGAGGTTAGACTGGAGATTAGAAGTGCTGAAAGTTAGATGAGAGAGTAGAAGTTCCTGACGTTAGACTGGAGAGTGGAATTTCTGGAGGCTCATTTAGAAAGAAGTTCTGGAGCTTTAGAGAGTAAAGGTTTAAAGAAAAGTTTTGGAAGTGTAGAGAGCTGAAGTTGTGGAGGTTCATAGAGAGGATGTTCTTACAAAGTAGAACTTCTTAAGGTTATTTTTGAGAGACGTAATGGAAGTTACATTAAGGAGCAGAAGTTGTGTAGGTAGTTTCAAGGGAAGTTCTTGGTGGTTAGATTATAGAGTTGAAGTTGTCCCTGTAGATTTTGAGAGAAGTTCTGGTGGTTAGATTCTGCAGTAGAAATTGTGGAGGGAGGTTTCGAGAGAAGTTCTGGGAGTTTGTTTAGAGTAGAAATTCTGGGGGTAAGTTTTGAGAAAAGTTCTGGTTCTGCTAAAAGAAAAAAAAAGATTGCTTTGAACTTCCTTTATCCAAAAGTGTAGCTTCAGTTCCACACCAGTAAACTACATCAATTTTCTTTTTGGCAAAAGTAACTAAACTGAAAAACAAAAGTGGCGTGCTGCAGCGGCCTGTGTTTTATTGCTCCAGAAACGATGTGTATGTTGGAAGCGAGTCAGTTAAGCAGTTTTTCATCGTCCATAAGCAACAGCTCATTAGTCTGTTATGAAAAGGCTTATGCTAACAATGAAATGAAGTGCCTGATATATTTCCATTGTGTCCTTAATATGTAGTTACAGCTTTATGCTGCATGACGAGGCTTATATTAACACTGAAGCTGCGGTCTGCCCTAAACATTTCCGCTCTTCTGTTGTTAGGCTACGTTATAAGGCTCGATATTAAAGACTGCCATTGAATTTTTTTGTTACGTCCCACACATGTGCTCTCCTCCCGTCCTGACTGTTTCTCCGTCACGCTGTGCGCTTCAGGTTGCTGAATGACGTTGAGAAGCGGCCTTTTGTGGAGGAGGCGGAGCGCCTGCGTGTGCAGCACAAGAAGGATCACCCGGACTACAAGTACCAGCCACGGAGGAGGAAATCTGTGAAGAGCAGTTCGGGCGACGTGGAGGAGGGCGGCGATCACACACATGTGTCACCCAACGCCATCTTCAAGGCGCTGCAGCAGGCCGACTCTCCAGCGTCCAGCATGGGAGAGGTGCACTCCCCCAGCGAGCAAGGAGGTGAGTCCTGGAGAGGGCGCAGGACTGAGAGGTGCACGACTAGGCCGGCTGGGCTCCTGTCAGAACACTAGTGTTTAGAGGCCTGGATTGCTATTAAAGGAGTCCAACTTATACTCAGTATAAAATAAAACGGGTCAGATTTCTGTTCTGGGTTGTAGTGGAGCCCTTTGGCAGCATGCTGTTGAATTAGGAGGCCATTTTGGGCCGTTTTCGTGAATCTATAGTGACTGTTGCATCAGTTTTGCAGTAGTAAACGTTCTCTCTTTTTGTTCTCCACCCCCTTTATCTCCCTCCCTCTTTCCCTCCTGCCTCCCTCTCTTTCTCAACAACCAAGGCCAGTCCCAAGGTCCACCAACACCCCCCACCACTCCCAAAATTGACGCACAGCCGGGGAAAGGGGACATGAAGAGGGAGGGCCGGCCGCTGCAGGAAGGCGGCGGGCGGCAGCTCAACATCGACTTCCGCGACGTGGACATCAGCGAGCTGAGCAGCGATGTGATCTCGCACATGGAGAGCTTCGACGTGACCGAGTTTGACCAGTACCTGCCACCCAGTGGGCACCCGGGTGTTCCCTACGCAGGCAGCTACAGCCTGGGCAGTGCTGCCTCGGTGGGCCAGGCTGCAGGGGGCGTCGGCGGGCACGGCTGGATGAACAAGAGCCAAAACGGGAGCCCCCAGGGTGGGCAGCAGCAGCAGCAACAGCAGCAGCACTCACTGACCCAGCTGGGCACCGGCAGCGGTGGGGATCAGGGCCAGCAGAGGACCACCACTCAGATCAAGACAGAGCAGCTGAGTCCCAGCCACTACAGCGAGCAGCAAGGGTCACCGCAGCACGTCACCTACGGCTCCTTCAACCTGCAGCACTACGCCGCCTCCTCCTTCCCCTCCATCAGCCGGGCGCAGTACGACTACGCCGACCAGCAGGGCGGCGCCGGCTCCTATTACAGCCACGCGCCGGGCCAAGGCTCCGGGCTCTACTCCACCTTCAGCTACATGAGCCCCAGCCAGAGGCCCATGTACACCCCCATCACCGACTCGGCCGGCGTCCCCGCCATCCCTGCCGCCGGCCACAGCCCCCAGCACTGGGACCAGCAGCCCGTGTACACACAGCTCACGAGACCCTGAGCGCACACGCGTCAGACTATTGAGCAAGACTGACCCCCCCCCCCCACACACACACAGACACGTTACTCCATCACTCTCACACTTGAATTCTCCACAGAGGAAGTCGAAAGGAAAGCTGGACTTAGAGAAGAACTGAATGGCTCACGATGTGCCTTTTGAAAGATTAAAAAAAAAAAACGCCTGACGCCATGACTAGATATATATTTTTAGCCTTGATTATGAGAAAAAAACATTTTTCTGGGAAAAAAGAATCCTCTGTGAGGACTTGAGTTATTGTACTTTAGTATGTACTGTGTATGTTTTCTTACCGTCGGCTGATTGGAGGGATTTTATGACATTTCTCTAGGAAAAAAGGTCTATTTTTTACTAAACCACTCCAATAGTCCTGTCTCTCATCACTTTCGCCTCGCCCCACTTTTCTCATCTTCTTCGCGCCGCGGCTCTCGTCTACCTGCGGCCAAGCTTTTATTTATCTCACCTGTAAAGGAAAGCCAGGCTTCCAGACTGTTTTGGAAACACGTTTTTGTATCTTGTGCACCACCAGTGCCTGGTCTTGGGGGGGGTAACGGGAGGGGGAGAGGGTGAGGGGGGGTCGAGGCTGAGCCCACCAGCAGCTGAGAATTTACTCAGTGCCTGCCAGTGACAGGAAATGACCTTTGATCCCCAGGTTGTTGTGTCCCGTCAGGAGTCCAGTCGCATCTCCACCACGCCCCCCCACCCCCTCCAAGCCCCCGCGCGTCTTTAAGTCTTTAACCTCTTTAATTTATTTATTAGCATTAATTTTATTTCAAAGTAATTATGTGCATTGTATTCGTTAATACTTTAAAGGACTAATTAATTGTTTCCTGGAAGTCGCCCCTCGGTTCACATATAATCTGAGTCGTGAAACCAGAGGGGCGCTGCTTAATATGATCATCGTTAATCGTCGTGTTTATTTATCATATGTAGATGTTTCTATTTTAAATGTTTATTTGGGTTTTTTTTTCCTTTGTAGCCAAACGCCTACCGATGAAGTACTGTTTTCCTAAAGTGAGGCTGATTTTGAACTGGAACCGTTTGGCTTTTCCGAAAGTTTTTCGAAGCTCTGAGGCTTTGCTCGTTCTGTTTTGTTTTGTTTCCTCTTTCTTGTTTTCGTTTAGAGATATTTTTCCATCTAATCTTACCTAAAATTTACTCTTTATTTCATGCCACGTATCTGAGTACTGATGTTACGCCATCCGACCATTTTTGTTCTTGCATCAAATTTAACATTTCCATTAAAGAAGTTCATCTTTTTTTATGATATTTGCAATAAAAGAAAAAATGTGTGAAACAAAAGCGTAACCTGTTTCATTTTTAAATCAGCAAATCTGAAAGCAGTGATAAAAAAAACCATCATAAAATAGAGTATTTGCATGATTTTAGCATAATGTAAGGAGGAGAATGATAGGAAGGGTGCAAAAAACCTTTCCCTTTTTTTCTGAAACAACATTCCAGATTACATTGGCTTTCACATCCAAAATACAAAAATGTGCACATATTAAATAACAAAATGGAGATATTTGGTGTACTGTTCTTGGTTGCTTTGCTTCTAAAAGGTTTTCAGCATGCAGTCCACTGAGGGGTGACAGAATGGCACCAATCGGAGCTTGTGGAACGTGCTGCTGAGAAACTATTCCTTCTTCTGAAACACCTGACTGGCCGCTTCATTACAAACGTCTACCTCACGCTTCCACTATTCAGGTGTATAATCCTACTTTTGTAGAATAAACTCTGAGTTAATGAGCGCGCTTTGTGTGTAACACGTGTTACACATGTGTTACACAGAGCCCAGGAGCACCAGTAGATGTCTGAGGGAGAGGTGAGAGGTCAAATATGGCCATCTGTTTCACCACAGAAAGAGAAACATTTGTTTATGTTTACATATGCACTGAACTCTCTCCAATGTAGCACCTTATGGATGTAAAAATAAATGAATAAAATAAAATATATACATTTTACATTTCTGTATCTAAATGTATATATATATAGAGGGATGTGCAGTCATTTATACTGGATTTACATAATCATAATAGTAATAATATGAATATAAATGACTCTGTTCTGTGATTATTCTCTAGAAGCTCCACATGCTCAGCTCCTTGTGGAAACGTATAGATGCCTGAAGCTCCTCGCCAGTTCTGGGGAGTGAGCACACATCTGTTTGGCTCTGTTGACTGAGATGTGAGCTGTCAAGAGATGGGGAAGGGCAAAGAGTGAGAAAAAGTCTGAGAGAGAGAGAGAGAGAGAGAGAGAAGCTCGGCCATCTGAAAAAGCCATTAGGAACGGTCACTCTCACAGCAGTGGAATGGTGCCGTTATTGCCGGCCTGATAGAGGGAATGTTTCAGGTGGTTGTTTTCCTAGGCCCGCCACGGCCACGGTCCAAATCCTCAAGGAGGGCGTCGACTCGAGACGGAGGGAACGGAACAGAAAAGCACCCTGAGATTGTCATCATTGTCGTCTCTCACACTACTGGATGTGCTGCCCATGTGTTCCCACTGCTCTAATGTTCCCAGCAGTAAAACACTCTTGTTGTTTGGCTGCTGATTATCGGTGCAGAGCAGGTCAAGGCGGAAAGACGCTGGCCATAACTTTGCTGGCCTGTCCCAGGATGATCCGTATCGATACACTTACATTAGCACTGTCAATCTGAAAGAAGAACGATCATTCTTGGGACCTCATGCCGAAAGTCGAAGCCTTGCGTAATCCAGAGATCTCTCTCACTCTTTCTCGCAGCAGCTGACCGACCTCCAGGAGGGCGTCCCCCCACGGTCCCCTGCAAACAGCTCAGCGGAAGTGGGCCGGGTGCGATCAGAACAGCTCGTTCTCCATGCCGTAGGCAGTTTTCCCAAGAGAAAGCCATTAATATTCCAAACAGGCAGCTAGTGGGGACTCTCTCCGCTCTGAGCCCAATGGGTGGTCCTTTCAAATGCAAAATAACAACAAAGACGAAGGTTTAGGGAGGCTGGAGGAAAAAAGAATCTGGCAATTTCCCAGTTCGGTAACAATATGGCCATAAAAATTCCAAAGAAGTGCTCATAAAAATGCGCAAATTACTGAAAACAGCGTGAGGCATATAGTTCAACCCTGAACGCGAGAGTGAAAAAACAATATAGGCAAGGTCTGATTAAGTTAAGTTGGTCTGTGTGTGTCTGTGTGTGTGTGTGTGTCTGTGTGTGTGTGTGTGTGTGTGTGTGTGTGTGTGCAAGCATATGTGTGTGTGTTGAAATCAAGCATGTCCCAGAGCATCCGTCCAAAAAACACCCGCGGAATCACAATTAACTAAACGAGAAAATATTCTAATGACAAGGAAGGCGTAATTATTCTGCGGCCTCGTTTTTTTCATGGCAGAAAAATAAAAAAAACATGTTCTGAGGAGAGCTCATTAAAAACATCAGGAGCGAGCATTTTCCAATTTAGTGAAAAACTTGGGGGGGGGGGACTTATTTTCTTTGTGGAGAACACGACGATAAACAGCAGACGGACTGCATAATTCTGCTCCTCCACGTCGACTCTGGCAGAAACGCATCCCGCTACCCCCCCACCCACCCGCCGCCCCGTCCCGGGACCGCTCACCCCCAACCTCGCCTCCACATTGCATCGTCCCACCGTCATTGTCCCCCAGGAGCACCACAAAAGGGACCATTTGACCTCAGAGCACACCCCCATTTCCTCCCTTTTGAAAAACGGGCCGGCCTTCAGAAAGCCTCGCACGGGCTCAAAGGAAACTGTACATCAATATGCGACAGGCGGCCAAACGGAGAGCGAGGAAAAAAAATGCAAGTCACACAAGCTGGACTGGACGCGGAGGGGCCCGCTCGTCCCCTGGCAACCGACGCCCACAGCAGAGGAAGTTCGCAGGCGGCTCGGCGGCGAATAGGGAGCTTTGGGCGCCCCCCCACTTCCACACGAATCCGTCACATGTCCCATGACGGCGGTGTATGATATACATGTTTCTAGAATGAGGGATTAGGGTTGCCAGGTTTTCGAGCTCCACTAGTACTAAACCTGGACGTTAAATAAGCCTCACCCTGAACACATTCCAGCTAGATAAGGGTGCCATTCTAGCTTTTATATATCTCTTTTAAACACCACGTTCTACTGTATGTTCTACCAGGGGCCACGGGGCCACGTCGCCTCTCGTCTGTGGGTCTTCAGCAGCCAGGCTAGAAAATGGATTTGCACAGCAAAGAAAAAATCAAATTGAATGAAAGCAAATCACTTTCACTGACATCATCCGTCGCTGGTACACAGGTACAGTAAATGTGAGTGAAATGCTTCTGTGCCAGTGGTATGATAAAGACATTGGTTATGGGGACTATTATAAAAAGATAACTGAATGATATAAACCAAAGGTTTAAAACAGAAAACAAATGTGATGTGATAAGGCATCTCTGATGCTAGTCCTGCATGGCGAGATCATAACATGAGCATGGGGCAGCTGGTGGCCTGCTGGTTAGGGAGTTGGACCTGTGACCAGAAGGTCTTGGGTTTGAATCCCAGGACTGCCAGTGGCACCTCTGAGCATGCGGCTGGAGGTGGAGTTGCAAATTGTTCAAAGTATGAGAAAGTTAGAGTTTGATGCCGTGATATTGCCTGTGTATCATCACAACTCAACATTGATGTTTTTTTGCAGATCCCAGGTTTTTCATTAAACATTCAGAGCTGTAGCTATTGACACCCAGGCCTAATGATGCTCCTGGCTGAGCGCGGTCTCACGAGTTTTCGTGAAGCCATCATGATATACAATCTATTCAAAAACGTGCTGCGATCACACGTTAACTTTGACCTTAACTCTAACCCTAACAGTCACCGGTTAGCGCTGATACTGGCGGAGTTACGCACTCCGCATTAAAATACAGGGTAGAGAAGTGTTGTCTTAGCAGGAAAAACAGGCCTAAAGTGTGATCGCAGCACGTTTTTGTATAAGTTTCACGTCGCGATGGCTGCACGAAAAGTTCAGGTTGCCTGGCTCCAGTTGCTGTGGAACTGTGTTTCATCATTCGCCCATCTCTTCTAAAGTACAGTCTGGTTTCACTGAACAGTGTTTGGAATTCTTACTTTTATTGTGTGTCATATCTTTCTACAGTGAAAATTAAAACTGAATTTCACATGTAAAACCTGGTTTTCCTCTGTTTAAACAAAGCAACTCGTTCAAAGGGCTTTTTACGTCTTGGTGTTCTCAAAGGGAAGTGGTTTGGAGATACTGTAGAGTGTCTGCTAGTTAAAGGGCACCTCTATTCTGAGATTGTGATGAAACAGTTCAGAAAATCCATCCGATGAATAGACTCTGTGTTATAAAGGTGAACCGAAACAGTTTAGAGTGACTAAACCCAATATTTCTGCGACACTGATCACATGAAGCATTTGATTTGTAAAAACTACATAAAAACACATTACAGTATGAGTTCTTCAGGCTATCCTGGATCATAATGAGCAAAAGCTTGTGTGAACTACAACTGTTAGCTCATGCTAACCGGACATCTACTTTATGAGCCAACCTAAAATCAAAACTGACCGTTTTTATCTTGTTACTTCATGTTCTTGCCAATGTTACGCACAGTTCTATCAAAATACTTTTTACTAGTAAATCTTGATCAGAACGGTCAAAAGGATTAGAATGCCCAGAAATATTTTAACTCAATGCAGTTTAATGTAATTATTATTATAATTGCTATTGTTGTTGACGATGATGATGATGATGATTGATTGATTGATTGATGATGATGATTATTATTGTTATTGCCGTCGCCGTCATTATTATTATTTTTATTGTTATTATTGTTATTATTTTGCTTCTACTGACTGACCACTTTTTTAGAAACCCCTCCCTCGTAGCTCCACTATATAGGTGTAAAGGTATTTCTGTATTTTTTATAGATTGATGGTACGTTTCTTGCATCTTGCTGGTCTTTTGCACACATAAAGCACACAATTACATTCTAGTACTGTTGCTTTCCACCTGACTGCTGATGCAACATTTGCATGATTTTTTTGGATATTAAAAACCAAACTGCACGTTTGTACTTTAGAGTTTGTATTTATAGATTATTTATACATGTGTACACTGTGTTCTTTTGTACACTGCAAAATCTCGAGTCACACCGTCTCGCCTCACTGTATACATGTCTATAGCTGAGATGACAATAAAGTTTGACTTTTGACTTTGACTTGACAGACTGTAGTCCACCTGCTGATGCCGATTCATCATTGGTCAGTTTCTGACCGCAGGACCGAAACTGAGTGGTGGACAGTTCCCTGCATGGTGACCGTGATAGGTTCCTGTACGAAGCACCGTACTGTTGCTGGGCTTTTGAGCTGGAGCTACATTCGAGGTGACCAGGGAGCGTGGAATATCCAGCGAACAGAGACGGGGCGTTCAGGTAGTGCAGATGCATGGAAAATACCTTTCATATCTCATGTCCCAAACTAAATAAACCCCAAGGATGGTGCATGTCCACCTCCCCGGCTTCTCTCTCAGACCAAACACCTCATCACATATCCAGTTACTGCACAGCTCCTATGATCAGCTCACTAAGTGTGATTGCACTTAAACACAGGCAAACCCGTGTGGCTGCTCATATGTGTAGGAATAACATCTTTAAGCAGGGAAAATACACACGGTGCACAAGGCAAACCTCCTGTGTAACTGGATCCTGGTTGACTCGGACAAAAAGGTTTATATTAAGAGGGCCAGTCGAGATGTCAGTCTCAACATCCGATCTTCATGGCTCGTGCTTCGGTCTCGGCAGAGTGACCTCAGAGGGCCGGCAGCGCCGCTGAAGCTCCAGTGGGCCAGACTTGTTTTTAACATGATAGGCAATTTTGTAGTTTTAGCACTGGTGCTACAAGGCTAATGTAGTTAACATATACACTATATGGACAAAAGTATCAGGACACACTTGTTTTTCAGGGTTTGAGCCAGGTCCCTTACTTCCAGTGAAGGTCAATCTTAATGCTTCAGCAGACCAGGACATGCTACCAACTGGGGAGGAACCTTTTCTGTTCCAGCATGACTGTGACTGTGGTCCATAAAGACGTGGCTGGAGGAGTTTGGTGTGGAAGAAACTGACTGGCCCACACAGAGCCCCGATCTCAACCACATCCAACAACTTTGGGATGAACTGGAGCAGAGTTTGCGAGCCAGGCCTTCTCGTCCAACATCAGTGCCTGACCTCATAAATGCTCTACAGAATGAAAGGGTGCAATATTTGAATGCAGTGTCATTAAAGTTGGTGTAACTGTTGGTGTAATGATAAGGCGTCCCAATACTTTTGTCCATATAGTGTAATTAGCATGGTGCTAAGTGCAGGCCTAAATCAAGGCATACTCTCCGCAGAAACGCTGGCTTCCTATTTTCTTACTCAGATTTTCTGTTCCCTCTTAAGTATACTGTTGTTACAGCATAAAACATCTGACTGTAAGAGACAGTTAAAGTATAGTCACGCGTGAACAAACCACAGCACCGTGCACAGTGTGAACACTGTGAAATTCTTCTCTGCATTTAACCCGTTTAACACACAGCGCATCTCTTCTGTAATAAAATTCAAATTTAAGGTGGAAGAGCTCATTCCAATAGTGCCCCAGCAGCATTTAGGGTGGAACTGACAACTGTCAAAACGGCTGCGCTCTTACTGTTTCAGTTTTAAAATGGGACTTTCAGACATTCACCACACTGACAGTAACAGCATGGTGTGGCCTAAAACTAAACCCATGCATGGTGGGGGGATACACGCAGAGCATCAAGAGGCAAAACAGGCCCCCCCCAAAAAATGATTTAGTTCAGATTTACTATTTTACCATCATCAACATCCATAGAAACACTCAGAAGACACATTCACTGGGGGTGAACAGTAAATAAAATGGCTGTAGTTCTGTTGGTGATGTCTGGTTCCATTCACCGCCACTATAAAGAAGTCCTATAACAAAACCTTTTACACACACTGAATTATGGGGGAATTGTGGGTGGAATGGGTGGAATTTGCCTCTGAATGCTTACCTGCACATGTCAAGTCAAGTCAAGTCATAAATGAATTATAATTAAACCTTTATACGTATATCCGTGTATATATATATATATATATATATAGTGATGCTGTAAAGTCGTTCACACAGATTCCCACCTGCAAATGATTGACAGCAACAAGCGGACACTGTCCGGTCGGAAGTGTGACCTATATGCTACTAAAACATACACACACACACACACACACACACACACACACACACACACATATATATATACAAGTTGAAGAGTTAACATGCTGACAGTGTATAAATCAACAGAGATTAACGCAGCCCATGTGCTGCTCAGTCAACAGATGTGGCAATTTATCACTTCCTTATCTCTCCCTATCCTTCTGTCTCACACACACACACACACACACACACACACACACACACACACACACACACACACACACTCTTGCTTTAGCAGATGTGCTGCCTCTGTGTCGCACCACCTGATGCTTCTGTGAAGGGTGTGTTTGGGTGGGGGTGGGCGGCCTAGTGCAACACAACAAAACCTGAACCTTTGTGAGAAACAAAGGTGCTTGAACATATTTCTGGGTTTAGAACCCATGAAACTAGTCTGTCATCGTTTTTTTGTAGATAAACCAAAACAAGCCACAAAATGCAAATGAGTACAAACCCTCTACGGAGACAAACTTAAATATGGCATTTTCTACCAATTTCACGCTCAGTTTCTGAGGTTAACATACTGGACAACAATAAAACATAAATATACTTTTGTACAAATATTTTTCTTCCCAATATTTGCAAACCATAACAACATGTATGTGCTAAATGCCATGAATGTAAATGTAATTTGAGAGATGGCCATACATTACTGTACAATTGTATATATGTGTGCAGGCACTCAATTGTATCAGATGCACACATACATATATGTAAATGGAAGCATATTTGGACGAATTTGTGTAAGTATGAATGCATGTGGATGAATGTGTGTGTGTGTGTGTGTGTGTGTGTGTGTGTGTGTGTGTGTGTTTTTGACTATGTGTTGTTTCAACACCAAAAATACGTAAATGAATATGTATATATATATGCAGTGTACGTATGTATGTGTGTGTGTATGTGTATGTAAGTGTGTGTGTATGTGTATGTAAGTGTGTGTATGTGTGTGTGTGTGTGTGTGTGTGTGTGTGTGTATGTATGTGTGTGTATGTGTGTGTGTGTGTGTGTGTGTGTGTGT
>JBBIGA010031073.1:0-12500 GCA_037576975.1 Alestes dentex | reverse complement strand
CAAGACTGAGATTAGAGAAAGGCTCTTTCTCGGGAGCTGAAATTAAGAATGAGAAAATGACTCTCATACTAATGTTAATTCCCTACTTTCAATCGAATGATCAGAATGAGCACATCAGTTAGTGCTGAATTAAAGCCTCCTAGACTGGAGCGAGTGTGTGTGCCTGTGTGAAGGAGCGTGCACATGATCTGCGTGCTTAAGGGGGGTGGGGTGTGTGTGTGTGGGGGGGGTGTGAGTGTGTGTGTGTGTGTGGGGGGGGGGTGATAAAAATGTGCTGCTGTAAGGGTTCAGCTTTCAGATTTTTTTTTCCTGTGTGTGTGTGTTATATAAACCGCACCTACGAGCCGCGCGCTGCACTGCCGTTCCAGAATCTGAGAACATGCTGCGCGTCCGTTGTCTGAGAGGAGGAAGCCGTGGCGCTGAGGCCGCCCACCTCATCGGGAGCATGGTCAGTACTTTTACCACCACCACCGTCATCATCATCACCACAGCGACACTGAGTATTGACCTTTAGCTTTTATTTTAAACTTGAACAGAGAAGAACAGGCCCTAACAGGGCCTAATGCTGGAAGTTCTAATGATGTTCCACGGTGGTTCTGCAGGAGAATGTTTTTAGAGCATCCATCATTGGGTTTTCTAATGATGTTCATTGGCCCAGGCCCAATGTTGGATGTTCTAATGATGTTCCACTGCAGTTGTGCAGAAGAACCCTTCACAAATGTCTCCGGGGTTTTTGGTCGGGTGTTCCAGACTCCAGCTGTGCTGTTCCCTCCTTGTCTCTATGCTGCACACTTTGTGTCGTCATGGGATCCATTTCAGCTTCAAGACCATTTCTGACATTCAGATTTGCCCTCCGTCTTTATTTCTTTCACTGAACCCTAGAACCTCTGACCTTTGGCCTTTGTGCCTGCGTGGTGTATGTGGGGTGTAATGGCGGAAGAGGAGGAGGGCCTTCAGGCCAGAGACTCACTTGTGCATGAACACATTATTTAAACGAATCACTCATCTCTGTATTAATTAATCAATCAGTCAATTAATTGATATGTTAATTAGTTTAATCCATTAATTATTTAATTCATTCATCCATAATTATTTGATTCATTCATCCATTAAGTAATTCATTCAGTCATTCAATTGCTCATTCAGTTATAATAGGGCTGTACAAAACATGTTCATGAAGTTCTTTGCACAAAATCACTCTCACATAAAGACTTTCACATCCTTTTCAAAATGAGCCGTTTAAGGGCTCTGTCACTTTTATGCAAATAAGCTGTTGCTGGCCACGCCCCACCCATCCCATGCTAACGCTGCAAGTTTACCACACATGAACCAGAGGCACTATCCAGCCCAATATGTTCGACCCTGATTCGGACCCAGAGTGAGATGAACACAACACTTCATGTGTGACCTGCCTTTGCCTGTAGCCATAGTGCTTGGCGTCTTATGCCTGCTCGTAAAACCAGCAGACAAATATGGCGGATCTCAACTAATCTAGTGGGTGGGGCTTGACAGGTGAGGGGCGGTTCTATGCAAATTTCCTCATCCTGACGTCAGGATATAGGAGCAGTCCAAACGGCTCATAGAAGCAAATGATTCCTGACACCAAAATCTTTCAATTGACTCACAGAAAACGGGTGGATGCAAAAACTGTGTTTTACATAATATGTCCCCTTTAAGGCATTATGGCATGAAAAGGTTCGTTGATTCTTTAATGCACACATGTATTTTATACATATACATTTATGACAGTCCCATGACAATCATTCAGTCATTCATTAACGCATTTCTCACTAATTCACACATTGTTTTATTAATGCATAAATTAATCAGTTCACATATAATTTGTTCATTCATTCAGCATTCTCTCTCTCTCTCTCTGTCTCTCTCTCTCTCTCTCTCTCTCTCCGCAGGTCGGCCGCTCGGTGAGTCGCTGGGTTCAGAATGTGTTCCGGAGCTCCAGCTCTGCGGCCGCAGTTCAGCCCCACCCACAGGAGGAGGCGGAGGAGTGTCCTGTTTGCGCCTATAATGAGTGGGACCCACTGGAGGAAGTGATCGTGGGACGGGCCGAGAACGCTCGAGTCCCGCCCTTCACCGTTGAGGTCAAGGTAAGGTCACTCAGGTGACAGTGTAGTTCTCCCCCTCCCCACAACCCACTCAGGCACACAGGACCTCAAATACACTTTTAACTGAGTGACTTGAGTCACTGAGGCAAGGAGAAACTGGCAATAACATAGATAATAATAATAAATGATTGTCCGCATTTAATGTTTGTGTGTCACTGTTGATCTTAAAACTGAAATGTATGTGTGTGTGTGTGTGTGTGTGTGTGCAGGCCAACACGTATGAGAAGTACTGGCCGTTCTATCAGAAGTACGGTGGTCAGACATTCCCTGAGGAGCACCTGAGGAAGGCCATTGTTGAGATTGAGGAGATGTGCAATATTCTGCATCACGAGGGCGTCGTTGTCCGCAGACCGGAGCCGATCGACTGGTCAGTCGAGTACAAAACTCCGGACTTCACCTCCACAGGTGTGTGGACCATCATTAACTATCAATATCATCAATAACAATCAATAACCACTCCAGTCATTTACTGTGTATGCTCTCTGTGTTTGTGTGTATGAAGTTGTGTGTGTGTGTGCGTGTATACATACAGCACTGTACAAAAGTCTTTTGCCACCTATCGTTTCTTCATATTTTAGTTTGAATCACCTTGTTGGTACAAAAATACTACATACTGTCTTATCTTCTGCATACTGATTAGATTAAACGAAAGAAATGGGAACTAATGTTTTACTGCACTGGCTGCAAAGTCCCTGCACAGACTGCAAAGGATGCCTGTTTTATCAATGATTCAGTTCTAGAAGTTTTAGATACGCTTAGTTACGCTTGATTGATTCATATGTGGCTTAATGAACAAAAACATTCATCTGAAACTGGTCAGGTTCAAGGACTGGACTGAAAATGAGAGTCTTCGAAAGTCCTTCAGGAAGCCTGGAGAACTGTTCCTCAAGACTACATTAAAAGACAAGAAAGTCTGGATCTTAGAAAACAAAATATGAAGAAATAAGGGGGGGACTGAGGACTTTTGCGCAACTGTACATGAAAGCTTGGTTCATGCATTTTAGTCATGCTGGTCAGTGTTCTGATGCTCATGTCTTCACTCCTGGCTTTAATACGTTCGGTTCGGTTCCTGAGCCTGGACTGTGTGTGTGTATATGTGTGTGTTCAGGGTGATGTGTAAGTATATGCTGTGTAACAGAAGACTGTGCATGTGTGTGTAGGTATGTACGCTGCGATGCCGCGGGACATCCTGCTGGTGGTGGGGAATGAGATAATCGAGGCTCCGATGGCATGGAGAGCCCGGTTCTTCGAGTACCGTGCCTACAGACCCCTCATCAAAGAGTACTTCAGGAAAGGAGCCCGCTGGACCACGGCCCCTAAACCCACCATGGCAGATGAGCTGTATGATCAGGTGGCCACACACACACACACACACACACTCTCTCTCTCTCACACACACACACACACACACACTTTTACACACATACACACGCACAAACACACACTCTCAAACACACTTACACACACCACATACACACACAAACACACACACCACATACACACACAAACAAACTCACACACACAGGACAGAAGGTTAAGCACGTGTAGAAAATATAGAAGATTTCACTCAACACTTTAGAAACTGAGAACTTTGAGACTCCTAGTGGTGAACAGCGAACACATTCAGAATATTTCAGAATAATTCATAACTATTGAATAAATCATAGTAGACTGACAGTAAATTTTGAATAATTTATAGTTTCTGATTAATTTATAGGGGATACTGAATGATTTTTAGTAGATACAAAAAAAATCATAGTAGATACTGAACAATTCTGAATAACATTTATTCATATTAATAGCTATTAATATCAATAAGTAGTACTATAGAGTTCATTAGAGTTAATGGACTGATCTAATATTCAATTCTATAGTCAGGTAACTAAATCAGGTGACTGACATTTACACGCATCTCCCTCTGGTGCTATATTATAGTTACTGACTAATGTTTACTGGTGTGTGTGTGTGTGTGTGTGTGTGTGTGTGTGTGTGTGTGTGTGTGTGTGTATGTAGGATTATCCGATCCGGACAGTGGAGGACCGGCATAAACTGGCTGCTGAGGGGAAGTTCGTGACCACTGAACATGAACCGTGTTTCGACGCTGCTGATTTTATCAGAGCCGGAACAGACCTGTTCGTACAGAGAAGCCAGGTAACACACGCACATGCACACACTAGGGCATTAACGACTTTTTTCAAGTCGACTTATCCATCAAGATAGTCGAAGTCGAGTCGACTAGTCGTGATGATGTCACACACACGCAGCTGAGGAACACAGGTGTCAAACACTGAGCAACTTTTATTAAAGTTCTCTATAACATTAACAGTCAACATGACAATTAAACTAAATAAAGGCTGATACTTTGAATTTTCTGGTAAATTCAAGTGCACAACAGAAAGTGTGAACAGTTTAAGGCGCAGCCATTCAGCGTCCTCTGGACTGGACGACTCTCTGCGGTGCTAGCGTTAGCCATGTTAGCTAGCGTTAGCCATGTTAGCTAGTGTTAGCCATGTTAGCTAGCGGTGCAGTTTCAGATGCCGTGCAGAACGCTGGTACTGTTCCTGTACTTTAACACCCCATCCCAAACCACGCCCCACGCCCAAACCCTGCCCCCACGCGTAGACTGATACGTCCCCCTCACATTAAAAATGCTTCTGACGCCCCTGACCAGAAGTACGAAAACTCACACTTACTCTCTCTTTTTTCTCTTTTCTGTGTGTTTTGGGGTGGGGTGGTGTAAAATGTTTTTTTTTTCTTGGTTTGTTAGGATTACTGGATTATTTAGGACATTTCCTTGGTTACAGGTCACTAACTTCATGGGGATTGAGTGGATGCGTCGTCACCTCGCTCCGACCTACAAGGTGCACATCATCTCCTTTAAAGACCCAAACCCCATGCACATCGACGCCACCTTCAACATCATCGGACCAGGCCTGGTGCTGTCCAACCCGGACCGGCCCTGCCGACAGGTGAGGACAGGGCATGATACAAAAC
This sequence comes from Alestes dentex, assembly GCA_037576975.1. Classification (NCBI taxonomy): domain Eukaryota; kingdom Metazoa; phylum Chordata; class Actinopteri; order Characiformes; family Alestidae; genus Alestes; species Alestes dentex. The sequence continues at coordinate 7,383 of JBBIGA010031073.1, read as the reverse complement.
AAGCCAATTACTGATACATAACAACCCAATCACTATTACAAACTAACCCAATTACTGTTACAAACTAACCCAATTACTGTTACAAACTAACCCAAATACTGTTACAAACGAACCCAAATACTGTTACAAATGAACCCAAATACTGTTACAAACTGACCCAATTACTGTTACAGATGAATCCAGGTTCTCTGTTAAAAACTGACCCAATTACTGTTACAAATGAACCCAGGTTCTCTGTTAAAAACTGACCCAATTACTGTTACAAATGAACCCAGGTTCTCTGTTAAAAACTGACCCAATTACTGTTACGAATGAACCCAGGTTCTCTGTTAAAAACTGACCCAATTACTGTTACAAATGACCCCAGGTTCTCTGTTAAAACTGACCGAATTACTGTTACAAATGAACCCAGGTTCTCTGTTAAAAACTGACCCAATTACTGCTACAAAGTAACCCAATTACCTTTACAATCTGACCCAATCACTGTTACAAACAGATCACATTACTGATACAAACTGACCAAATTACTGTTACAAACTAAACCAATTACTGCTACAAACTGATTAATAACTGTTCGAAACTGACCTAATTACTGATATAAACTGACCCAATTACTGATATAAACTGACCCAATTACTGCTACAAACTGACTGAATAAACACGACACTACTCTTAAGATGTTCAGTGTTTCTGTAAGAAAATTAGGAGGTGGTTTATTTCAGTAACAGAATGCTGGATTATTGATCACCGTCTCCTGATTGGACTGTTGCAGATTGAGATGTTCCACAAAGCTGGCTGGACAGTGGTCAAACCTCCAACCCCATTGATTCCGGATGGTGAGTATAATCATGTGGTTCTTCGTCCCCTGTTCAGTCACTGTAAAATAATGTTATAAAATAATGTTACTGTTTCTGTTCAGACCACCCGCTCTGGATGTCCTCCAAATGGCTGTCCATGAACGTTTTGATGCTGGACGAGAAGCGTGTCATGGTGGACGCCAACGAGACGACCATTCAGAAATTGTTCGAAAGTCTTGGTAAGTGGCCAAAGTACATTCTGAGGTGTTTTCAGGTGTGAACCACCTTCTGGAGCTGAACTGTAACTCGCTCATGTTTAACAGCTCGAACACTGTCCATAAGAGGGTACCACCAGCAGTCAAACGGTTTCATTAGAGCATCAGGAACACTGCTTTTTATTCCAAACCTATTTTCGAGTTTTGTGAAGGTGTTTTATGAATAAATTATTATTCTTTTTATATTCCTTTTGATAATAAATATGGCTGCGGATGCTTTTCCCACCCATTTTCGGTTTGCTCCACCTGTGGTCAGCCATCCTTAACCATAAATGGCCTGGTAATAAAATGCTAATATGAGGCGCACTGAATGAAGAGAATCAGAAGAAGGGGTCCCCAAACACTGGTGTCTCCAAACACTGGTTTTATGGCAAACACACATCACACTTCATATTTTCTTGCAGAAATGTAATCTAGTTATGATTATTATTATTATTATTATGTGTACTGATGCCAGATGTTGTGGTTACAGGTATTAAGACGATTAAGGTGAGTATTCGTCATGCCAACTCCCTGGGCGGCGGGTTCCACTGCTGGACGACAGACGTCCGTCGCCGCGGGACCCTGCAGTCATACTTCCATTAACCCGCCGGAATGCAGCAGTTCTTATTGAGCGTCCTCTCACAGCAATGAGGACAAACACACCGTTCGCCCCCCACCAGCTGCATGTCCATGATTTGACCATGCTGTGCATGTCTGAGCTTATGCAGATGTTAAACAGAAACACGGCCGAGACTCCGCCCAATAACGACTGCTGTTCTGGCGGCCGAGTCACGCTGTTGCAGGAACGACGTCCCATAATCCGCAGGGAAGTCGGCAGGGTTCTGCTCTCACCGTCGCCAAGACAACGAACAAAGAGTTGCTACCTCCTTTTCCAATTATTCTTTATCTGAAGGATTGACTCTCCTGGACTTTGTACCTTTTTCTAAAAGATCTGTTTATCATCAAAGGTCATCAAACACCTGATTTTATTCGATATTTTTATAAACATGAACCAAAATGTAAATATATATATATTGTGGTAAAGACCTTTTTCATGCGTTTCACTGGCGTGTGTGTGTGGAGTGCGTCCCGCCGCCGGAGCTGCTGCCGCTGCTGCTTTGCCGCTTCGCCCCTTTTTCAAACAGATTTGCAATTCTGGGAACATTTTAGCTGCTTGGAGCCCTGTGTCAGTGTCGCTGCCCTGCTGGTGAAAAGCGGGGTGTGCACGGGCCTGTGTGTGAATGTGAGGTCAAAGCGAGTGAATTTTACATAAAAATTATAGACACAAAGATAAATTTGCATGATGTGAAAAAAATCAAACTGACTTTGAGAAAAATAAATAAAAACACATTTGTGAAATTGTGTGTGTGGTACTTTTTGTTCATCAGAAATTCACCAGCACTCCACACATTGCCCCCTTTAAAACAAAACACTCACAAACGCTTTAAATAATGCAAAAGTGTGCAAATTAATGTATATTTAAAAGCAAATAAGTCTTTACAGTCTTTAAAGAGCTCTTTCAGGTTCAGAATTGTACATTTTTTAACCCGCTTACTAGAGGCTGGAGTCGCAATGGAGGTGAGAAGTTATTTGCACCAAAATAATTTACTTTCCCCTATAATCAGATGTACAGGAAGCGTCTCAGACACTCTGACCTCCTTTACCATTAACACCAGAAAAGAACCAGGTCCAGCACCACCCTACTTCAGAGTAGATGCACCAAAAATAAAAGTCCATTAAATACATTTTAAAATGATAAAAAAAATGACAAACACTGATCTTCAGTGCTGCTGTATTGATATATCATACTGGAAAATATCATGATACTTGATCAGTGCATCGACGTTTCCTCCTGCCTGTGTTTACAGGGTGGCTGAACTGAGCGGATCTTAGGTAAATACACTAAAATTACAAAAACACTAACATTAATATTTCATTATTAATACAGATCAGCTGGCTAATTTACTGTACTTTTTAGTTCAGAGCACAAGGTTGTTCGCCTTTGAATTTGATCATTCAGTCAGTTTTCTTTTGCAAAATGTAGATTTTTACTTTTGCAAAATGTACGTTTTTATTTTGTAACATTATTTAGTATTTTTAACTCTATATAAGACCTAAAATAAACAAGGAAAAAAGAAGATACTGGGTTAAAATGAGTGTGATTTGATAACAAACAGGGTTGCATACATATTCAGTCATTCATTTTCCGCTTAATCTTTACTAGGGTTGCGGGTACCCAGATCCTAACCCAGGCTCTACGGGCATGAGACAGGGATAACCCTGAGGTGTGAGTCAACAGTGCTACCCACTGCAACATTGTGGGGCCTCGTGTTGCATACATATCACACAGAGAACCCTACAAAAAAATACAATTTTATTAAAAATGTGCGCAAATGTCCACAGATGTTTCGCCTCCCCTAGACGTGATTGATCAGTCGAGAAGTACCTCATAGCCAGTTCATTTTTACAGCTTGCAGTAAATCATAATGTGTCCTAAACCAATGGTTCTCAACCGTTTCAACATTAAGGCCCACCTATCTATTACAGTATGTTGCCAAGGCCCACTTGGCCGCATTAGATGATATTAAATGACCAATTGCGGACCAATGGCCTGTCTTGATTTTAGATTTGCGGCCCAATCAAAAGCCTTTGCGGCCCAGTGGTTGAGAAACCCGGTCCTAAACCACATCCACAAGTCTGATCCACCTTAATGAAGAGCTGGATGTGGTTTGAGTGGGCTGTCTGTCTTATTAAAGAATAAATGAGTGTTTTACAGCGTTAATGGCTGTATTAATAATCCAACTGCTGTGGAAACAGTGACTGAACCTTCAACACTTACTGCAGTTATTGCTGCCCCACAGTGGCCGAATGTGGAAGCACAGATGAAATAAAAACATCCAGCTTTAAGCTGAAATAGAGGAGCCTGCTCACTATTATTGTTTAAGTTTTTATATTTATATTTTATGTAGGTTTTCTGCAGATTCAGGTACTAACACTGTTCCTCCACTGCAGTGTAAAGCAAGTAAGGCTTTTTAAAAGCACATGTTTTCCTATTATCTCATTCCTGTCACACACACCAGACATGTGATGTGCACAGGGCAATGGAAGTGACACGCGTCACAGGGTATATAAACAGGAAACAGGTGGAACACGGTGCTCAGTCACCAACTCTCTCATGTCCGTCGACGATTGGGTTAATCCGCCACGCTACACTAGATGAACTGTCAGCCAGGTACGTTCTTATTCACTCATCAACCGTGACAGAATGACTGAGCCCTTTACAGTAACCCCAGAGGACTGGGCCGCAGTGGTGGACCTGGTAAATCGGCAAAGGGTTGAGATCACGAATCTGAAACTAGAGGTCGTGGCATTACATCATCAAGTCGCGACCCTGGAGCAGTCGCGATCCGACCACACTGCCGAGGCGCAAGATGGGAAGTGCGATGTATTTCTCACCGAACTCTCTCTCCTTTTCGAGTTTCAGCTGGAGCGCTACCCCTCGGATCGGAGCCGAATCGCTCTTCTCGTCTCCCTCCTAACCGGGCAGGCAGCCGAGTGGGCTGCAGCGGTCTTGAAGTCAGACAACGACGCTGGTTATTCTTACCCCAAATTCACCTGTCACCTCAAGGTCGCCTTCCAGCATCCTGATAGTGAGGTGGAGGTCGACCCCCATTTGTATCACCTGGGGCAGGGGGACCGTTCGGTGAGCCGTTACACTGCAGAGTTTTGCACCCTGGCCATGCAGATGGTCTGGGGTGACTCCGCTCTCCGAATGGCCTTTTACAAGGGGTTGGCTTCACGAATTAAGGATGAACTTGCTGGGCGAGAGCTTCCAGACATGCTAGAAGGGATGATCCAGCTATGCATGTGCATTGAACCTCCGTCAGAGGCCCTCTCCGGAGCCGGGGAACCCATGCAGTTAGGGCGTGCCTCAATTACCCCCATGGAGAGGGCTCGTTGTTACCACAAGGGCCTCTGTGCCTATTGCGCCTCCCCCGACCACCACCGAGCAGTCTGTCCTCTCCGCCAGGGAAACAGCCAGACCAGGTGAATAGAGGGAGGAACTCACCTGGTCTACCGTGAAGAACCATCATCCACTCACACCCACCAATTGGCCCACCAACTGTTCTGCAAGTTGGAAAAATGTGCTTTCCACCAGCGCTTCACCACATTTCTTGGGTTTGTAATCTCACCCACGGTAAGGCCATGGACCCCCAGAAGCTGGATGATGTGCGTAATTGGCCTCTACCCAATTTGCTTAAGCAGCTCCAGCGTTTTCTGTGGTTTGCAAACTCCTATAGACGCTTTATTTGGGGCTTCAGTTCAGTTGAGGCGCCTCTTACTGCCCTCACTAAGCCCTCCCGGACACCATTTCACCTCACTCCAGAAGCCACCCAAGCCTTCCACCATCTCTGCCATCTCTTAACCACAACCACAGATGCCCTCTCTTGACAACATCAAGTAGAGAGCACCCGGGCACTGGCCTCAGTCTTTTGGAGGTATGCAACGGCCAACGCACGCTACGTTCAACAGCATTCCGGGGCGCATGTTCCGGGACACATGTTCCATGTTGGTGACAGGGTTGGTGCAACCTCCACCTTGATATATTGGTCCCTACAGAATCACCCACCGGATCAACCCTGTCACATTCCGGCTACTGTTGCCTGCCCACCTCCAGATTCATCCAGTCTTCCACTCATTACAGCTCAAGCCCTTCATCACTTCATCCCTGGTTCCCTCTACACCTGCTTCCCCTCCCCCTCCGCCCGGCGGATCCTTGACTCGCGACGCCGTGTCCGGGGCACTCAGTACTTGGTTGACAGGGAAGGCTAAGAACGATCTTGGGTCCCTGGTCAGTTCATCCTCAATCCTTCCCTCATCCAGGACTACTGTCATCGGGGATACTCCCAGCTGGGTCCATCTGGCGACGGTCCTGGAGGCGGGGGGTACCTGTCACACACACCAGACACGTGATGGGGCAATGGAAGTTACGCGTGTCACAAGGTATATGAACAGGAAACAGGTGGAACACAGTGCTCAGTCATTGAGTCGCCTACCTAAAACGTCTCCTCGAGCTCACCTTACTTCTACTGAGACCATGAGTACTCCGGTTCTATTTACCTTCTGTGTGTGTTGTGAACGCAGGTTCCGGTGGGAATCTTCACAGAGCAAAGTGCGTGGTCCACCAACTCTCTTGTGTCTGTCCGCGATTGGGTTAATCCGCTACACTGGCCGAACTGTCGGTAAGGTACATTCTTGTTCACTCCTCAGCCATGACAATTGTTTTCTCACTTTCCTGCTTCTAGTAGGTGATTGACTTGAAGCTTAAATTTAGGTGTAAAGAGCGCCCCCAAAGGTGAAAGAGTATCATCTGCAGTTTTTTTCTGACAATTTTTATCCTCATAACAAACAAATCCTCATGTTTACTCAAACTGATTTCAAAACATGATACAGTGAAAACATAAAGGGGTCCCAGAATACACCCCTGAGGTACACCACACCCTTTGTTTTTGGGCTCAAACATTCTGTTCTCTACTGATGATCTGTAGACACATCACAGCCTCACAGACTACAGATGTCTAGTAATGTTCAGTAAAGTTCAGTAATGTTCAGAAAGTTCAGGAAAGTTGGGGAAGGTTCGGTGAAGTCCATTAAGGTCCACTAATGTTCAGTTCAGTTCAGCAATGTTCAGTAAAATTCAGTAATGTTCAGGGTAGGTCAGTAATATTCTGAAAAGTCCAGTAAAGTTTAGTAAAGTTTGAGAATGTTCAGTAATATTCAATAATCTTCAGTTGCATTCAGTAAAGTTCAGTGATGTTCAGTAAAGTTCCATCATGTTCAGTAACCTTTGGGAAAGTTCAGTAAAGTTCTGTCATGTTCAGTAACCTTTGGGAAAGTTCAGTAAAGATGAGTAATATTTAGTGAAGATGAAACAAAGAGCAGCAAAAAAAAAAAACCCAATAGAATAGAATAAAGTAGAATAAAAATACAAATGTGCATTATACAATCTAAAATATAAAAATAGGATAAAATAAAAATAAGTGCATGTGTATTGTAAAAAAATTAGTCGACTAGTCGTTTGATGACGTCACACAGACGCAGCGGAGGAACACAGTTGTCCAACATTGAGCAACTTTTATTAAAGTTCTCTGTAACATTAACAGTCAACGTGACAATTAAACAAAACAAAACAAAACCTTGTATTTTCTCATAAATTTAAGTGTACAACAGAAAATGGGAACAATTTAAGCTGCGGCGCCACTCAGTGTCCTCTGGACTGGACGACTCTCTGCAGTGCTAGCGTTAGCCATGTTAGCTAGCGGTGCCGT